>KB309292.1:201269-217454 GCA_000328365.1 Capitella teleta
CCCTGGATGATGCAACAGCCACGAGAGCAGCGTCAGTGCTAGAAGACTCATCCAACGAACGCAAGTACAAAACAATGAAAAGATTTCCTCCTTGCAGAGTTTGGTTTGAGTGATCAGCAGCGGGCACAGCAGCTTCTTGCTTTCACATAATTGGGCGATCGGCGTCCGTCAGAGATGCTGGACCAAATGCTGCCCCTCCACAGGAAGCATGATTAGAGGATGTTATCTCCTGAGAGAGCTATTTCTCAGAGCCCTCCCTCTACCGGTACGAAGATGCCTCGCACACGTGACCTGCGAACTACGAGAATTAGCAGCACACGCAGACCTCTGCTTGGCAGCTGGCCAGCAGTCACATATTGCGGCTGTTGCCGACCCAGTAACCGTGTACACTGTCACGGGCAACCAATCGCGACGGCGGGAAACCTCGAAGAACTCAGACGTGTGCTATTTCCATCGACGTTTTGGTGATACAGTCGGCCAGTGTCAACCCCCATGTAAGTTGCGCCAGGGAAACACCGGGCGGGTCTGCGTCAGTGAACTCCGTTGGCCTGGGCATCTCCTCTCTAATGACAATTCTTGACCGCGCCTCAGATCATCGTTTCCTGGTTGACATCACCAACGGACAAGGTTGCGCCTCGCTGTGGCAACGCCGTCGCCCCTCTACTACATGCTGCAAACGGCACACTGATCAAGACTTACGGATTGTCCCACAATGACCCAGCCAACTTTCGACTCTCGTCACCCCCCTCCCCAGCACGGAGTGTTTCATGAGATCCCGACCAACGCCTGGATAATCTGAAAGCGGCCAAAGCAGAATTTGATGCCGTCGAACGCACGGGAATCGCTCTCACAGTCAGTGGGCCTCGCCATTCCACATGGCACCTGATTATTGGAGACATATATATGTCTTCTGTGTCTACACTGCTTCATGCTCTTACACACTTGCCCGCAATCTTAGGACGAAGTGCATAGACATCCAAGTTGATTCTCGATCGTCTTTTTAGTAACACTTTGCCTTGTGGGGAGCGAAGCTAAATCGGGTCTCTTTCTAATGTCACCTGAAAGAGCATCTAATAAGATTATCTAAAGTGATATTATTTTGTTGTGCACCAAACGTAATTTCTAGCTGAATGTGTTATGAACTGAATAAGATGAAATTTTATTCGGATGAATAGAAGTGACAAAAAAATAATATCCCACATATTTATGCTAATAACGAATATAACAATAACCTTAGTCATCCACAGACAAAGAGGGATTCTAGGTGTAGATGTTGTTTGTAGTGCTATATTAGTGTTTTGTTCGTGGTTTGTAATTTTTCTATGATGTTTTGTTGCAGTGTTGGGATAATTTTGGGCCACGGCAGAAAAGCTATTTTGGCATGATATTATTAGAAATATTGGTATTGCTGGTGCTCCTACATGTAAATATATTTTTTATTTTTATTATATTGTAAATCTATCTGATCTATTTACTTTGGATCCTGGCGAGTATTTTAAGTCCTCAACTGGCCTGCGAGTGCCCACACTTAGCGTCCTACTGAACAGGGATTAACTCTCATAATCTTGGGCGTATAGTTTGCATATCATTGAGGTGTGATGGGTGGAACGTTTTTTGTTGTTAATCTGTATATATTACTTTACATGTGATTTTTTTTTTACTATTTTACTCGTCAACATTTGAAAAATTCTATTATTATTCAGCACACTCATTTTTTTTTTTTTTTAATGCAGAATCAAGTCACTGGAAAATGCTTCCTTCTAAATGTCCGTTCGGTAACCTCACCTAAAGTTCATTGAGTCTTTAAAAAAACTAATCATTAGTTTTATCTTTAGAAATATCGAACGTTTTAATGTACAAATGTTACGTACAATTTTATTTTATCTATTCTTTTAACATTTTTTTTCTCGTTGATATATTTGTATGCAATGTTTTTGATGGTTAATTATGGCTTGAAAACAGCCATTGCTGATGCCATGTGCAAAATAAAACTCTCAAAAAAGCGCATATTGGGAGGACAAACTTCTGTATGCATTGCAATGTGTTTCTTGCTGTGTATTATCCTAAAATTTTCCAAATATAACTGATCTTAAATGACGGTTATCAATTATCCGATTAACCGGAATAATTATGTCACTATCTGTGAATCTCTACATGTTATGATTCTGTGACATGAATGGTTTCATAGCTATTGAAGTTGCTGTGCATGACGTTGCTCGCGCATGATATAACAATGTTTAACACTTATATGATAATTGTTTGTTAATGATTGCTCTCTTATTTACTTTGCAGATGAAGAAACTATGGATTTTTCGCTTTAATCGCCATTCAATTCTCAGAAGCGAGCAAAAATCTTCTTCTCCCAATGGAACATGGCAGCCATGTCAATTTCTTTGCCAAAGTTGCACAGACCCTGAAAATTGGCGGACACAACCCTATGGTTCTCGTGCAACCTACAAAAGCTCATTTTCCTAAGAAATACGGTGTGCATTTCATCGACATGGGCCCTAATGTGTCAGCACTTGAGAGCTGGGCGAAAGAGGACTTTTTCAATAAAAACCCTATTGTAAATCTTTTTTCTAATTATAAATTAACAAGGAACTTATGTGAGAATGTGTTATCTGAGGAGATCTTGATGCAACAGCTGGAAATGCAAAATTTTGCTTTGACTTTGATCGATAGGTTTGATATATTGCGCTGTATGTATATCATTCCACATCGACTGAAAGTCCAACATATTACCATGAGTGCCTGGATCGACCCCTGGATGGCGAATAGACCAGCTCTACCTTCCATCGAAGGTAAACAAGCGTTCTCATTTTAGAAAAAAACTCAACTTTTCTTCAACGACTGCATGAAGAACACGTTATTCAATTTGATTGGTCATCTGCTTCTGCCAACATCAAATGTCCACGATGACTCCTTGATCAGCAAGTATGCTCCCAGCAGTTCCACGACTACATTCACAGACCTAGTGCGCAATTCCGCTATGCGGATCATCAACATGGATACAATTTGTCTGGACTTTCCCAGAGTGCAAGCGTACCACTATCAGTTCATCCCGTGTTTGGGATGTGCGCTGCCAAACCATTGGAAAGTGAACTGGCAGAGTATGCCGACTCAGCAACTAAAGGTCTTGTTGTGGTGACATTTGGATCAATGTCCAGGCAGATCCCAAGTGACGTCATGCAAAAAATGCTCAACGTGTTTGGTCACTTCCCCACCATAAGTTCATCGTACGGTACACTAAAGATATCGACAAAAGCATCGCCAAGCAACGTGAAGCTATCGAAATGGGTTCCCCAAATCGATCTATTTGCACACAGAAATACAAAGCTCTTCATAGGTCACGGAGGGAACAATGGTCAGATGGAAGCAGTGTATTACGGACTACCAATGGCCACATTGCCCATCTTTGGTGACCAGTTCTAAAACGTTCAGCGGATCACTGCAAGAAACTACGGCCGAGTAGTCAACATCAGAGAGTTCACTAAAGATGAGTTATACGAGGCTATTGCTGATGTTCTGGGCAATCAGACGTATGCAGACAACATTCAGAAATGCTCCAGAATATTCCACTCGATGCGTGATCCTCACGAAACGCTGCTGTTCTGGGTCGACCACGTGCTCCGCTTCGGGGGAGATCATCTCCGACCAACATATATGGATTTGACACTTTGGAAGTTCTTTATGCTTGATGTTGTGGGAGCGATACTTGTGTTTCTACTGGCCACGGTATATTGCATTTGGAAGCTCACTAAGAAAATGTTCAGTTGAGTAAATAAATTTAGAATGATAAAGAAAAATAAGTAACAATAGTGAAGTAGAATTCACATGATAGTAACGCTGATTATCATCACGTGAGCTGGAGCACTGGTAATATTTATGTTAATTGAATAAATGTCAAAATTTTACTAGAGTACGTTCACAAATAAATTATTGTCACGGCAGCCACCTTTGTGGAGCATACATTACATTAAAAATCGCTATCTTGCAATGCATTATTTTATCATGAAATATTCACAAAATACACGTACAAAAGCAAATATTCCTTTGCGTTGAATATCACATCCTTAGAGACATCTGCATTCTACTTCCGTTTCTGGTCTCATTCTGGAAGAGAAAACTCAGAAGGCGGGCATGCCTAAGTGGCTCCTTTAGGATAGCAATCTGGCTATCACGTGGGATAGAATAATGCAGAAGAGTTCCGCATTTGCATTTAAGACTCTGTTGTTTTGCGGAAGACAAAAGCATAACTTCAGACAATGTGGCCATTGACAAAAGCACTGACAATGTGAGCAAGTGCAGCTCTATTCATTTGCATGGAAAGAAAGGTTGCGCCACTCTTCTAATTGTAGCCATAGCAGTTTCCAGGTAATACTGTGAGAAAGATCTCACGTGATTTAATGGGATGCTGGATTTGAGCATTAAATATGAAACACTGGTCGATAGCCTGTCCTTTTAAAGACATGCAAGCACAACTTGAAGGCCAACTTTAATTAGCTGGCACAGGCTAAAATATTTAGATCTATTGTAGTCTTTGGAAATAACGTTATGGAATGGGGGCATCACGCCTGCATGTAGATCGATTTCGTTGAACGACTTTCTTCTTCCTGGAAAATCGTCGGGTAGCGTATCCAGGGTAATTACGCGAAATTCGCTGTCTGCAAAGTGGTTTGAAGGGTTCCCCATTTACCATATAAGGTGGCGCGATTGCTTTGAGACCAAATTGTGCAGACATGATTTTGCACTCTAGTCTAATAATATTCCTTCCAAGGCTATCGGGTTACAGTAATAATGATGACACTGAAGGGACCCAGTTTGGAATGCTGTAATTTCAATTTACTTCATTGCATTAATTGTTCATCAAGCGTCATCCATGTAGAGATAATTTTAAGCAAATCACTGATACATTGTATGGGAAATAATCTCTATTCCGCGTATACACGTGTAGCAGGATTTTCGATGGCGTGTTATCACATGGATTATTTGTGTATTTTAATTGTGTAGATTAATAAATGGATGGTATTTCTCATTGGCGGCGTCGATGAAAATCATTCGCTATAATATAACGAATGATTTTCACCGACGCGCCAATATTATAGCTTCTCGTTTTCCTAGGAATCTATAATCAATGAGTATCAAATTGGCCTTGCATCTCGTAATCACGAAAACACCGGGATGGGCAGAGACCAGCTCAGACCTGGAAGGCCGTCTTAGCCAGTCAGGACCATGTTATTAGAGAAAGCGTGAGGGGGAGGGGTTCTATGCGTTACGGTTTAAGAGTCGATTGCGTCATATTCATGATGTTCAGATGCCATATTGCTGCAGCTCCATATACCACAGATTCCACTGTAATTGCTCGGGTGGTAATGTAAGAAATCTCGTTTTGATAGCTCTTTTCATTGGATCCTAAATCTTTGCCGAATCTAGATTATTTATTATCCATTATAAGATGATCCGTTTGCTTTAATGCTATATTATGTGTTTAATTGTGTGGTGCTGTAATACTGTTGAGTTACTGATATATGTTCTTCGCTTTCTAGATTACCATGCAGGCTCGGATGTGGTGAATCGAACACAAGACTCTCTGCAACAGCTTGCTGGAGCTGATGACCGAGTCGGCACAACCAGGGTTCAACTCTCGGGGGCTCAACAACAGCAGTATAAGTATTTGGAATTATTTTCAATGTGTTTGAAACTGCTGTGTTTCCAATTCTTTCGTATATATATTTGTGTATGGATAATCCAAGCCGATTCCTTAGTACTGCCTGGCTATGGTACTTGTTATTGTTCTGTTGTTCTTCCAGTCGCTATCTGCAAAATGTCAATTCATCCTCGATCATGCAGTCTTGGTGAAGTGGGACCTTGCAGTCGGAGAAGCAGAGTTCTACGAAGCCGATAGGCTCACAAAGTTCCACAAGCGAGGGCCTTTTGACATGGCACCCCATCGAATCCCCCTGGCAAAAGAGATCAGTGGCAGGCAATTATTTTGCATGCAGCCTACCTTTTTACTCTGGTTTCTCTTCAATCTAGGAATAAATCTTTCGCCAACCGCCTTTTAAATCGCTTGGCTGAACTGAATATCGTGTATAACTAGTATAGTATACCCGATAACAGATTCGGTTCATCTGAGACAGCCAATCACGATAGCAGTATGCAACCGTTACAATCACATCCGCTATGTATAATTATGAGATTGACATCAGTAAGAGAAAGGGAAAAAAATGCATTGGAATGTGTCTTATAATTATTTACAAGTTGCAAATTGCTTTATTCCTCCAATCATCAAGCTGGGTGGGGGGGGGGGGGCAAATTTAGACAGCTGGAAGCGAAAAGGAAAACAAGAGGCACGAGTATACGGCTTCTCAGTGTTACGATACGGAGCCAACAAGGGCATTATTATGTATGGAAGATTCAGCCTAGTGCCTTGTAGGAGATTATTCGTAAGTGCTATGACGTTCGTTCAGTGACAATGAGAATATAGGGTTCTTTGTGTGTCCTGCCGCTCTTATTCGCCCTCGAAGGGATCATGGCGAAGGTAGCAGCAACTATACACTGTGTAATTATTGGGTAATGCAATTTCTCAGCAATTGGTCTTCCTACTTAACTTCTGATAATGATAGTCAAAGTACAATGTTGTTATGCCACCAATAAGACATAAATAAACATAGCATAATGATATATCCGTATTTATAATTAATGATCTATCGATATATATACAAATCAGAAACAAAAAGTGGTCACAAAGCACTCATATTTTTCAACGAAAACACCTGATTGGTCAACAATGATCGATTATAACCGCTGGACGAAGTCAAGTAAATAGCGCAATTTTAACTTCTACCTTGACTAGTTGCGCTTATTTGCATTTAGACATTTGTTGTGATGTAACGAACCGTGGCTGGTAACATTTGTGGGGCGCAAATCTGGAGACCCATCGATTTAACCCAAACGAATGGCTGAGGAATTTGACCTAAATTATCATGGGGGTTTCAGATGTCAAAAGAAATCTTTCTCGATCACAACTCAATGACATCAATAAAAGTTAAATTTGGATGGCGTTATCTAAATAGTATAGTAATGGATACACTATGTAACTGAATATAATTCCATTAGCTGACAACTTCGGTGACTCTGCAGTGCTGCCCAACTACGTAACAAGGCCGGGCGCTGTGTACTACTGTCTATGGTGGTATGCAGGATAAAGAACCCTTGGGATTTATCAATAAGAGTAGGGGAAAACCCCGGTCCCGGGCCTTCTGTTCTGGCGCCCGTATCATCCGATCGGATTGGGTGGAGCCGTAAAACCCCATCATTCACTCACTCATTAGCTAACAAACTATCAATCGAACCGTCCAATAGAATATCCAAATCTCAACCAACAATGCCTATTATACTCAACGGCCAAAGCACCGCTTTTTACATAATAATGAGCCACACAAAACACTTCGGTTCTTTATTCTCTTTGCCAATAACCAGAGGCTTAAATACATATGCAAAACTGATCTGAATTTTTCTTCCCCGTGCGATAGCCATATTGTTCAATCAAATGACACATTTAAAGGGAGGGAGAACTGGTTGAAAATGGACTTTGAGTCGTTATTTGATGCACCAAAGATGATTCTTATGCCTGGCCCACACAAGAAATATCATCCCTAACGATTTCGCGGGAGATATAATGCTAATTAGGCGTGACGTCAGTCGCTGTGATGAAACACCGAGTTCCCTATCTTTTACAATGGGCCTCGTCATATCACCGTGTCCTGCGACTAAACCCCTTGATATTTTTTTCTTTTCTTTTCGGAAATAGATAGAATAATCATTTTGCCACCAGTCAGGCGCAAAAAAAAAATATTTTTCGCTATTTTTCTTATTTTAACAAGCGATTTTCTAGGACACCTACCACGTTTCTCATCCTGAAACAGTAAAAAGGTCAGCCAGAGTGCACCACGCATGCGCTTTCGT
This sequence comes from Capitella teleta, assembly GCA_000328365.1. Classification (NCBI taxonomy): domain Eukaryota; kingdom Metazoa; phylum Annelida; class Polychaeta; family Capitellidae; genus Capitella; species Capitella teleta. Next base: position 209,238 of record KB309292.1, read on the forward strand.
TTCGTAAACAACAAAGATGTCCTTTTATGGCGAAGATGCTCTGCTCTGATTGGCTGAAATCGATAGCTTCACGAGGGGAACGGGACCAATCAGCCATCAGCCAAACCAAGCCATCAGCTGACGTTTGCCTCCTATACTTCGCAATGGAAGCCATTCTCCCATAGGCGCAATGCTAACCCCGATATTCGGAATGCATTATTTCCTTACGCTTGCATCCAGGCAGGGTGTTCTTGGCACGGAATGCTATCAATTGGTGCTATGAGTCAATAGAACATCACTTAAAATTTAGTTCCCCTGATACCTTTAAGCATGCTCGAGTTTTCCCGTCTATTACGGAATTAGGCCGGAAACGGAAGTATTAGGCACAAAAGCCTTCAAGGATGTGTCAAATATATATATATTTTCCTTTCCAATGGCATTAAGTAAATATTTCATGGTTACATTTTACAATGCACGAATTCTGATAAAATTTGTTATTTGATTATCCGGCACATTTCACTACCCGTGCATCCTTATTTACTTGAATGTCATCTATGGAAACAATCCTTCGACTAATTACCAACATTTCAACATGCATTCAGCCACCTAAATAATTATTAAACTGTGACACTTTACGTCAACACATCAGTCATCAAGAAGTTATTATCCTGATTAGCAAAAAAATGTTAATTCACAGCGAGAATTCTCCCACTTTTTGTCTGACAGCTTGTCATTCTTGAGTGACAAATCTACTTCACAGGTGAGGATGAGAGATTTTGCGTCATATTTCAGTTCATATACATCTAATTCAGCCACATCACGATGCTGCGAAGTCTGAAATGTGTGCGTATTTTTTTGATTCACGTGAATTCAAGAATGTATGTATGTGTATATCAGAAAGTGTGTCTCACGAAATGCCATGAAAGTCTAATTACGAGGTGAAGAATAGCAATTATATTATCCCAGTTGTGCTACTATATTGGTTGAACACGAGCACATGCTGGTATACCCTTATCGTACAATCGCAGGCTCCCATAAGAAATACGTCATCAACCTAGCGATAACTCTGCCGTCTAGAGTATTCTAGACAAACGATCTGGATGTCAGCCGATAGTGGAGTCATGTGATTGTAAGAGTATACTCACAATTTATCAAGCAAATAGCATGATTTGTACTCACTGATCTCCCCGTCCTTAGTTATGTGGTACCATAGCGCACCATTGAGACGTTATGGCATCCGATTCAGAAGACCCAAAGAGCGGTAGGAAGTGATAGGAATGATCATAGCGGTGCTGGATGGGACACCTGATACGGCTGACATAATGCTTTCGATGAACCGCTCGCTTGCGTTTTGACTACAATAGTGTATGCAGGGGACTCATTATAATATTTAAATGTCTCCAGGGCTCCGTAGAAACTTTTTGATTAGGCTGATGGGTAAAATAACTTACTTATTATTACCAATAGCTTCACTAAACGTTCAATTCGAGGCCCTCTGTTGCACACAGGTGTGACCTTATTATTACATTAGTAATAATATAGGCATCTTATCACTATGCATGCGTACATTAGCTTAATTTCAGCTAAATTAATATAATATTTTAATTAATTTACGTGACCTTGTCCCAATTATGAATAACTATTCATATATTCATTGTAAGTTTAAGTTTAAATTTTAATTGCACATAATTAATAATTGTTATTATATTTTAACAACAGTAGTGATTTGATACCTGCTAATTGTTTTGCTGCTCCAGGTGACCTTAAAATTGCTTTCATTAATGGGAGAAGGGTGGATCTACACGATATATAAACTTTCCTTTTCCCGTATTCATTACTCATCACGAAGAGGTATTCTTCTGATCGCCTTTGCTGCGGCCGTTTTGGCTGATGTCTTAACCCAACTACACCGCACCTTGAGAAAAGGCAAAGCACATTATAAGCGAGTCTACCACAACTCCAAACGATGCATCTGCAAATCGTTCAAGTGCAATGGCGAAGAAGACAACGGTTACAACTTCGAATCGAAGTCCCACCGTTGAGCCGACCAAAGCTGGGGAAAGAAAATGGATCAAATTAGAAGCGTGGCAGTCCTGCATGATTTCATTCCGGGATGTGATATCAGAATTAGGTGATGAAAAAGCAGACGAGGGAGATGAGTGCATCGTTGAATGCGGAGACGTCACATCTTGCTTGCGAAACAAATATCGCTTCAGTTGTGGTTACATAATTTACAGCGATGACTCCAAAGTATGTATAATCTGCTGGTAACATCATCGAACCCCCTGCAGCCCCGTCAATTTCACCGCTCTTCCAGGTCAAGCATACGTCATCAGCGACAAGAACGCTAAAATATAAGGGGCTGGCTCAAAGATAAAACTTCATTAATTTATATGTGATGATAAAATCCATTGCATCGACAAACTGAGGTCTATATGAGTATAATTAAGATAACATATTATCCAAATTAAAAGAATCCATCTTCTGATTATAATACTTAGATTACGACTTGGAAAAAAAAAAAAAAAAAAAAAAAAAATAAAGAACATCAATTGAAACAGGATTTCGAATAATTACGAGGTATAAAATGTTCCATAAATGTACAATTCTATTATTAATAAGATGCCTTGGAAGTTCCCGCGCGAACGAGCTAGACAAGGAAATTAAACCAAGGCATTTGCAGAACGAAAACGATTTAGACTGCAGGTAGGACGGATTACATGGAAAAAATAAACATTAATCTGACCATTAAAATATTTCAATAAAATATTGAGTTTGTTATTTCTTTCCTTATATGAAATAACTAAAAATTAGAACATCGCTCAGAATATGACATATCAGTGTTTGATCAACTATATCATTTTGGTCACAAACCGTATAAAACACAATACGTGCATTACGTGCATACAGTTGCATTTTGACCAATCGTCGTCCATCGTATTGAACTATTGAAAGAAGTCAGCATGCTAGTCAGCAACATTGTTAAGTTTGGAAATTAGTTCCCGTGTTATTTTATTTATTCAATGGAAGAGTATTATTTCTGTTCAACTCTTATCAAATTGATATCATCTTGCGGTGCATTGTTTAACTCGTGAATCATTTTATTAGATATAAAATTATGTATAATTTGTCCATGTTAATACATTTTGAATTTATACTATTGCATTTTACTGAATAAAGTTTGTGAACTAGTTATATTAAATTCTCATTATTTCTCGTCAATACTATGCTATATAGTAAATAAGATTACTAGACCAGGTGTATAGCCAGCCGCCGTATGACGCTTCAGAGCATATGCCTTACATGTGGGGTAAAGCAGAATCCAGAAGAGGGGTAATTAAACGGCTGGATGGTTTCGTGAGTAAGCCATACTCCATGTTTTGTAAAACTTTTATCTAAGAAGTGAGATGAAAAATGTAGCCATTTCGAATCCGTGGCTTCATTAACAATATCACACGAGATTTACTACAAGGAGTTTAGTAATATTCATCTTTGTCTCATATTCGAGGCGGGGTAACTTCCAAATTAACAGATAATCCGATAATCCGATATTTTCGATGAACAGAGAGGATTGCAAACATACAGACACTCGATATTTATTAGCTCTAAAGATTAATGCACGTAGAGATGGAGTCACTACACAAACTACTTTTGCATTCGATTACAACTTACAAGCTCAAAGGCAAACGTGAAATAATGATGAATTACTCGGTGTACGTACATTATTCCGTTAAGTAAATACATGGGTATAATAGTTGGACAGCGTGGTTTTAAATAATTGCCTCATTCGAATTAAGACCACAGCAAATTGCAAATGCAATAGCACTTGCGCGGACAGTGAGTGGGATCCGGGGAAACCCCCGAGTGACATCACACACTGTATATAACCACGCATGCCGCGCTGCATGCTTATCTGCTTACTTGGCATTAAAGGCTGTGCTCTTGTTGACACGACAAAAGACATGCAGCAGGATTTCGCTGTAGTGACCAGCCAACCGGTGTCCGAGGATGCGTCAGTTGTGGATATCAGAACCATGACTCTATCTGACGCAGAATTCGCCGGTCAGTTAACCGTGGAGGCCTTCAGGAGCAAGTTTGTGTGGGCGACCTCAGAATCGAAGTAAGGCATGTTTTGACTGTGATGAGCTGTGCGGGGGCTGGGTCGCGTGGGCGGTGCCAGGTGTGGCGCAAGCCGCTCTAACCTCTTTCGCAAGGGAACTCCGCATATAGAAGTCCTATATAGAATGACTGCAAGGTTAAAGCGCCCATTCGCAGTATCTTGGTATTTTATGCTATAAATAGCATAAAATACCAGAATGTCGAGTTTTCATTGAGCTGTTGGTGAATGGTGAATGCGTATGGTGAAATCCTCTTAAATCTGGGTTCAATTCTGACCGATCACATGACCCCTATAACCATCTAGTTACTCCTTTGTATCATTGCCTAACGAGCAGACGACGCCACAGCACCTGTCGAAGCGGCCAACTGAGTGTTACACAATGCCTTTATATGTCTAAGGTACTTCGCATAAATTTATTTATTATTATGTTTATGCGCTACGTTTCCATTCGATCAAGTGTGGGTTAATTACAATTAAGTATTACAGTAGAAATTGGGCAAAACCGTTGAATACATTAATAGAATAGTGTAACGAAATATATTGGAGTGGGGGTTGTGGCATCATAACACCCACTCTTTCTATCTTATTAAATAATCGTTTTGAAGCCGCACATGGCTAAACTAAGACTATGTAATTATATTTCCTGTCACCCAAAGGTCCTAAACCAAGGCCTGAAATCTCCGAATAAAATTAAAAAAGGCCTGAAAAAAAAGAAGGCCTGAATAAAATTTTAAATAGCACAATTTGAACAGGCGACTCTCAAGTAGCCATACTTAGTCGCCTATTGACATGACCCTTTTCTTTCTCTCTTCTGTATTTCCATTTCTCTAGTATGTATTTCCATATTTCACTGTCGCTTCCTACTTTTTTCATCAACTTCCCTTTTTTCTATTTTGGCATCTTATATTTGCTAATATTTCATTCTTTCTGTCTTGTCAATAAATGCAATTCAATTCAATTTTTCAAATGTTATGACCTGGGCAAATGTGATTAATTGGGCCCAGAAGGGTTCGAACGAGACGTAATCCAGCAGAAACGAAAATATTAATGCTCTTTCAGACCACAGAAATCCATTAAAATAGTTTCGGAGAGAAATTGAAGATAAGGCTTTCTACTAATACACCAAGATTGGAACACATTGCCGCACGATTACTTAACTTGCACTAGCTGGTTACCAATTAGCCAACGATTTATATTAAAAATATCAACAATTACTTTCAAATGCATTCATGGATTGTTGCCATCATATCTATAGGAATAATTGTCTTTTTTTTTATGAGCCATCTCTTAATAGCAGATGAAAATTAATAATATTTTATTATAATAAATAATATTTTATTTGTGACAGTAGCACTAATTGTTCCGTGCGTGTCGCGGTTGTGGCCTAGCCTGAACTTAGAAGGTGAAGTACACAGACAAGGGTTGAAATAAATCCAATTTATTTGTATAGGTCCAAATGAAAGGTGGTTGGAAGAAGGCAGAAGTGGGGAGATGTGGAGTTTATTGAAGTCAAATTACCGGATACAAAGTTTACATTGATATCGACGGGCGTTTAATTCCCCTAACACAACAACAGCAAGCATGAAAGTCGTATTCTCAATAATAATAGCAATGCAATACATAATTATTCTTCGCATAACTTAGTCATTGAGTGAGAAGTGGAAATGTTCATGGAAATTTAATAACTGTGTGTTACGTCAAAGACTAAAAAATAATAATTTAATGAATATTTTCAGAATCCCCAATGTGATCAATGGAATGGTCGAAGAACACAAGAACAGCCAGAATGAATATCATCGCATGTTTATTGCATCATACGAAGGTCGTAGAGCAGGTGTCCTCACACTCAAATATCACAACTCAAGGTCATATCCACTCTTGTGTGAAAAACCGATTCTCATTTATCAGATAATCGATCCTGATATTATATATTCGCAAATAAATAAAATATTTTTTGCCCTTAAATTAGCCTTAATTTACAGAGATCCTGCGTCCACCACGAATTCCTTCACTGGCATTGGCTGTTGCGGTACGATCAGGTAGGCTATGCTCGCATTGATCTTACACTACTGTTATTTTGCGAAATATATCTATATATATATATCTATATCTACACAGGCTCGCAGCTCTGGGCATAATGACAAATGAGACTGTTCCCCGCGGATCTTGTTACGTCGATCATATTTGTGTTTCATCTGAGTTCCGCGGCAAAGGAATTGGGAAACTTCTCCTGGAGAAGGCCGACAATGAAGCCCTCGCACATGGATGTAATGTATGAGACCTTTTGACCAAGTTTGGTTGGTTCTTGATAGATACGTGGCTCTCGTTTACAGAAAATATATTTGTTTGTCGCCAGTGAAAACCGAGCTAAACACCTTTACGAGCGATTTGGCTATCACACGACCGACAGCAATGATTGTGACTGTGGCTTGGCATATTGCATCGCAGGCAAGAGGGTGAGCTATAAATTACATAATATATGTGAGGTATTTATTCCGTATACTCTTATCTGTAACTGATTTTAGTCAGTGGTCAATAATGGCTGAATGATATTTATGAGTATTAACTGAATGTGTTCATTTTTTTTTTCAGTCGTTCAATAGAATGGAGAAATCGTTGTCCTAGAAGGCTTAGAAGATATGCACTCATTTCAGATATACAGGGTTTGTTAAGATAAGAATTTCAGTGTTTCTTATTCACAGCCGAAATATAATAATGGATACATTCACTTCTGGTAGCAATTAACGCTGTTGTACTCAGAAAATTATATACTGAACGCCGAAAGAAAGTACCCTACACATACATGTAGTTATGTGTCCGAAGAAGTGAGATTTCGGTCGAATGAACTCAAATTTCGCACTAAGCAAGGCAAACCATTTCTAAACCCGTGCACGAAATTTTGGATGGATTGATGGTCCTAGAGAGCCGCAAAGGGCAAATAAAGACACAAGGGATTGGGATTGAATTTCGCACGTGGGAATGTATTTAATGAAGAGACCTGACTCATGAGGAAAAAAAAAACATTCCTCACTATTGATTGTGGTTTCCATTCACTCGTATACACACTCCACATCTCCAACGCATGCTGTCAATCAGTCTATGGGTTGTGTTGTGAGGAATTGCTTCCCATTCTTCTACCAGCATCTACCCCAACCGATCGATGCTTCCTGGTCCCTTGGGCACGTTTTGGTGCATTTGTTGAATATTACTGTTTTACCCCAAAATCCCATTGTTATAAAAATGACAAAATGAGCTAAAACGTCCACTTGGCGGGGTGAGCGTTAGTTGAACATTAGCAAATACTCAACTGCGATAGTTCAGAATCTCATGTTGTACTCTATTGGTATTTTAATTGTATTTGAAATCGGGGTACTCTTTTTAGGCATTCAGTATAATAGTCTGGTGTGCAAATCGATGGATCTGTTGCTTTACGCTGTTCAAATATGTTTTATTCTATACGATTTTTTCTGTCATATTACTTTTTATAAGCCAACAACTTTTTACAATCCACGACTTACATTTTTTCATTCTTAATGATTATTATTCTTAAAAAAAAAAAAAAAAAAATAAAGCTTCTTTTTAGTGAAATAATGTTTTTCGTTTTGCGGTTAATATTATTCGACAACCATGCACGGTGTTAAGATTACGTGGATGCTTCTAACTACTTTACACGATGTTGCATTATACCATATGTAATTATGATTATATAAACTCTGCCTATGCATGTATAGACCTTCGGGCAGCGCGTGCACGAGATTGCTTCCATCTCCCAAGAGGCAATCAGCGAATACTGAGAGGTCAGAAGGCCAACGTGCAATTAGCGAATACTGGCGGTCAGAAGTTCGCCGAGAACAAAGAACCGGAGAGCAAGCGCATCCATCATTGTCAGATAGCAACTATTTGGAAGGCACCGATTCTCTGCATTATCTATTAGAAACACAGGCTGCCCCACATCCATGCTTCTAGCATATAAGACACGGATATTTTCCATGAACACTGATTCCTCTACGACTCCTCTACGACACACCACACATCTCTCCCTCTCGTGCTTGCTTCTGGAACATTATTATTTTGAATATTCTCGCCACTGGAATACTTATTGAGGTATATAAAGCCAA
>KB309292.1:217504-325461 GCA_000328365.1 Capitella teleta
AAGAGGTTACTCCAAATACAATTTGTAAATATTTCAATTGCTAAAACAAAACAAAACCTATTGAAATAACTAGAATATGGGTCAATAATTCACACGTTTATTTCGGTTCCATTGAAAGAAACCGAATGGTCATGATTTCATCACACCTCCGGAGACATAGAGCATAAAGGCAGTTAAAATATTATGTTTCACATAATTATGATTGTAGCTCCAGGGATCACAGCATTGCATTCGTAGAGACTATGAAGTGTGGAATAAATCTGCCAGCGCAATTATCTATCTCTTCTCTACAATCTGCAACATAATCTCTCAGAATATTTGAAACCTTTTCTTTTCACAAATACCGCAAATGGGCCATGCTCTGACCTTGAAAGCAATTCATGACTTCAACCATAACGGCGTATTTAAGCGCGTCTTCCTTATTCTAGCAAACAGATTTCCTTTTGGCGACAAATAACTAAGACTGGCGTTATTGTATCAGAATGGCGTTGCTGAAAAAAATGGCAATTCTGATGCTCTGTTCTGCTTTGTATTTTTCTGTGGAAAGTGTTCACTACTGGTTCGGTGAAGGAGATTTAACGGAAATTCCACAGGATATCCCAATGAACGCCACATCGTTAATATTTAATTATAATAATTTTACAAATATCGGCCCAAGGGCATTTAGTTATTTAACAGAACTGAGAGATTTGACTCTCGCGGCCAACAGCATTCGTACCATTCACGAAGACGCCTTCGATGGACTAAGTAAGTTGAGAGAGTTGAAGTTGCACGCCAATGAACTCACAACAGTTCCTAACCTGAAGGGTTTAAACGTCGGCGTTGTTTACCTCCAACAAAACGAAATTCAACTGAAACGTGACAGCTTTTTCGATTATGTGCCAATCACTAGCATATCACTGGAAGTAAACAAAATCACTGATCTTTTACCAGTGACCAGGCTGTCCGATTCGTTGGTCACTTTGTGGGCTGGGTACAACCCGCTGGGAAATTTGAGCGCCGCTGACTTGTATCATTTGATCGAATCACTCCCCAAACTAGGAGACCTCAAGCTGGATTCGTGTGGCCTCTCAACCATTTCAGATCTCCGAAGTCTCAGGGGGAACTTCTTTCGATTAACAGTGAGTGAAAATCCATTCGAGTGCGATGCCCGATTAGCATGGCTCAGGAATACCACCATAGAAATCGTTAATTACGAATCGATCATGTGCTCATCTCCTCACAAATACGAAGGGACGCTCCTTCATACGATTCATCTGAAAGATCTGTGTCCAGGTGAGTTAACAATTTAAAACGCACAAGCACACACGGACACGCACACGGAGAAACACGCCAGTACCCACTGAATGTCACTCCATTGGAATTTAAATTATATCCCTAGATGCGGCCGACTGCATTGGTATGGACATTGAGCCGACCTCAGGGCCGGTGGTTGGGGGCACAGAAATCACAGGCCCATGCGTTCCAGGCAGCATACAATTAAGGTCAAACCACACTACATACAGTGCGTCAGCTATGCTTGCTTGACCTTCAATTTGATATAATCCACAGTTCTACTCTGGATCCACGCGTGTTTGTGACAAATCGTCCGAATAATTCTCCAATTCTTCCACTTTCGGTGCCTGTTCAAATTGTGTTGCCGACTCGAAATGGAACACTGACAGTTTCTCTCGGCAAGAATTTCACCTACAGAGATATTCCTGTCATCGACGACGTCCAGCCACGAGCATTAAACATTGAGTGAGGGTAGCATACTTCAAAGCGACGCAATTGAAGCACTTGAATATTTCAGAGGAGGAACAAGAGTGACTGTGACAGGTCAAAACTTTGCGGCTGAAACTGATCCATACCTGAACCTCACTCAGGCGGAGATCACCTTAAACACATCAGATGGACAACACACCTTCAACGCAGTTGGCTATCCACTCACGGTCAGCGCATACCCACTCACGTTCAGTGCCAATATCCACTCACAATCAGTGCCTTTCCACTAATGGCCAGTGCCAATATCATCTCACGATCAGTGCCTTTCCACTAATGGCCAGTGCCAATATCATCTCACAATCAGTGCCTATCCTATCACAGTCAGTGCCAATATCATCTTACAATCAGTGCTTATCTTCTCACAGTCAGTGCCAATATCATCTCGCAATCAGTGCTTATTCTCTCACAGTCAGTGCCAATATCATCTCGCAATCAGTGCCTATTCTCTCACAGTCAGTGCCAATATCATCTTACAATCAGTGCCTATCTTCTCACAGTCAGTGCCAATATCATCTCGCAATCAGTGCCTATTCTCTTACAGTCAGTGCCAATATCATCTCACAATCAGTGCCTATTCTCTCACAGTCAGTGCCAATATCATCTCGCAATCAGTGCCTATTCTCTCACAGTCAGTGCCAATATCATCTTACAGTCAGTGCCTATCCACTCACATCCAGTACCGATATCTACTCACAATCAATGCCTATCCATTCACAGTCAGTGCCAATATCTACTCACAATCAATGCCTATCCATTCACAGTGCATATCTTCTCCCTGTCATTGCCTCTTTCATTCTCATCCAGTATTTTCTGTATCTCTTCAGCCATGTTCGGTGCGAAATGACAGCGAAATGACCTGCAGAACACTCAAGTTGAGACTTCTACCACTAAATGAATTGGGTTCATTCTAGGCGGATTATCGCTTTGGGTTCTTGTTTAATGGTTTCGAGGAATATACAGAGCGAGCTGATCAGAGGAGCACAACAACCGCACTCTCAATTGAAGTAGCCATTGTTGAGCTACCTCCTATTTCAAAGCACCACTGGCCTTCGTATGACGTCACGAAGAGAAAGCCACTGACTTTAGAGGCAAGAAACGATTAATTTAGAATCACATTTGCTACAATCTGCCCTGTTTTGTCAGGTTACCTGGGGGAAGTTCCAACATGAGGCACAAGTGCGTGTCGGGGGCATCCGAAGTAACATCTCCGAGCGATTTCACAACCGAATACTATTTTTTGCTCCCGAAGAAGCTCAGCTGGACCAAGAATTTGGATGTCAGGAATCATCGAATGCATATTCTGTAGATGTGAGTTAACCGTCTTCAGCATTCGTAGCATTGATGACCGCATCACTAACCAATGAGCCTATAAGTCACCTCTGGCCACTGCATATTGATACACTCTATTATTATAAATATGCTTTCCTTAGGTGCAAGCCGGCAACACCGACCGACATGCAGGTTGCTTGAGCTACGTGGGCAGCGAAGGGGCTCCCCTGACGATGATTCTGGGGATTTCTGCTGGTGCGGTTACTGCTCTGATCATGGCATCGTTAATCGCTTGTTGTGTCAGCAGAAAGCCGAAGAACCGAGACGAACAGTAGATGAAAAGGCACCGGGCCTCTCTATGATCTGTGCCTTTTTTCAGAATATGTGTGAATTTAGTTCAGGTGGCAATGCACATCGTATTTTGATAACTTTTTTTTTTTTTCATGTAGACCTGCCAGGGTGCACGTCACTAAGAATTCCGTAATTTCTCCTTAGGCCAATTCCTTGAATTTAATTGAATAATCGGTTGGATCAAATCAGCTGAAAGGGGAATTATTAATGATACACGACCCTGCTTTACTTACACTATATACATGCTATAATTGCATACTGTACTCTCACTTATCTCTCTCGTTTCGTTGATGGAGTTGATGGACGATGCAACCACATTCACAGAATTAACTCAATCGATAGATGCTAGGCACAGAAGAAGACACAATTACTTCATTCGAGGAAGGACGTTTTCGTGTGATTGTAATAATAAAACGTTAATTAAAGTAATCAGTTAATTAACCAATTTTAATGTAAGAGTTGCATATTCATATAAATATTGCATATTCGTTGGCGCAATGTTGTATTTTATAATTCACAAGCCATTGTCGCTGCTTTGATAATTATGCAGATTTAGAGAGAATTAAAGTGTTATCCGAGACCCACAAATAAAAATGAGGCTTTTACTGTGATATCGATATAATTGCACTCAACCCAAAACAATTAGAGCCATAATACAGCTACTATTGATAATGTGAATAGTTTTTTTTTCAGTCGACATTATCCGAGTTTTTGTAACTTGAACACTTTTTCGGAAACCTACTGGGCACGTACATAATTCGGCGAAATGCACCTCAAATACATGCATTTGGTTCAGATTACCAGAAGAAGGCAAACTGAAATCACCTGGTCCATTCTAGAGGCATTCCATGAAGCATGAATCGTCTTCCACAAAGGATTTGGTACAATCTTGTGCGCTAAGGTCAAGGCCTCTTTATTTGTTATTTTGAATGAGACGATTGGAAATTAACGATATTGATGTTGTCTTGAACAAAAAGAACCCCAAACAAGTATAACTGGGATTTTATTGCTATCAAAACGCGAACACCCAGTTAGCCCAGATGCCAGAGGAAACTTAATTGCGGATTATTAAAGAATAATTCCGTTGAAGCTTCAGATGCAGAGTTTCAGAAATTGACTACCTTGGTATTACATTGAATCAACATCTATCCTGGAAACCACATAAAATAAAATAAGCAAAAAAATATCCAAAGTGTCCGGGATTTTAGCTAAACTAAAAAATACTTTGCCAGGAAATATTCTAAAACTCATAATTATATTCTTCATTGGTTACCTGCCATCTGAGTTATGGAATACTTGTATGGGGGTACATCACAGATTCCATACTCAAACTCCAAAAGAAAGCAATCCGATTAATCACGCATTCTAAGCGTTATGCACACACAGACCCACTTTTTTTTCAAACTATACTTCTTAAAGATTAGTGATATAAGAAAACTTCAGGAATTTAAATTTTGCTACAAGCTTTGTAATAATTCTCTCCCACCATACTTTCTTAGTAATTATATCTCCCATCGAACAACCTCACGACACAGAGGACAGCTCTCGATTCGTGGGTTTTGGCTTGAATACTTCAGATGGTGCTTGAGATATTCAAAGGTAAACACGATAAATGACGCACCTTCGCAATTTATAACTAAAATTCATACACATTCATTCTATTATGGCTACTCACAGTACATCAAGAATAATATTATCCGATCCTATAATATTCCATGTCGTATAGGCAATTGTTTTGCCTGTAAGAGAACTTGATGCATTGGTCAATTCATAGATTACTGATACTCTAAATAGTTTTTTGTTTTAGTTTTTTTATTCTGCATTTATGGTATTTTCAGTTCCTCGCGATGTTTTTACTGTAAGAATTATTTTCAGGGAGCTACTGCGTCAGCGGCACTTCCTTGGTGCCTTTGCGTAGCCCCCATGGCACTGTATATAATTTTTGTACATAATCTACTGTAATCTGTTCTTTTTTCTTGTGTTTTATACAGTGTAAAATAAAAGTTTATTCTCTTTCTCCCTCTCTCCCTAGCCGTTCCTTAATAATATTACTATATTTATTATTTATTACTATAATTTTCTATATGTGCAGTAGGTCAACTGGTCAAAGCGTCAGGTTTTCTAACCACGATGAAACTGAGTGTCCAGAAGGTCAAAGTTCAATTTCCCGACCGAGAAATTGCTGGATGCATGGTGTTTCAGATTAATCTACAGAGATTTCAATCTCCTTTGTAAATAAGGTCAAAAGTCAAAATCAGAATTGAAGAAATATGTCCTTGGCCCTCTGGCTCTTCAATCATAATAATCTTCCTTCTAAAATAACATGTCAACTCGTTATGCTTTGTCTCCTCATATCGGAACACGTGTATCAATCTGCGTGTGAGCCAATTCTCCTATTTACCAAAAAAAAAAAAAAAAATGTCATCATTGACTACATCGGCGTGGACAATAGAAGGCCAGGGCATCAATCTAATCTTATTGTGTTCTGTTTTAATGGTGAGTGATCGATTCTTTTAGTTCCCAGAACAAGAATTCGAGTTTTGTTCCTTATATATATTTAATTGCCTGTGGCTAAAAGGCAGAGAAACAAAGAACTATTCAACCTCCAAATGATGTGAACAGAAATACAGTAGATCCACGTGTAGACTATAGTGAGTCAACTTAGTGGCAGCAATGATTATGAAACTGTCTTAATTACCAGTAATTAATTGCAATTGTCACCAAAACACTTTTATTCGTTGCGTGTGACCTCACTCTCCACGATGATTAGTCTGAGTTGAGATACCATACTATATGTACTTGAAATATTGCTACTATCAATGCTTACAAGTTGAGCGGTGTAACTTTTCTTGTAATATCTGAATGGTGCACTAATAGCCGATACGATAGTATACGAGAAACAAACAAAGACAAACAAAACCAAATATACAAATGGGATTAGTATTAAGTTGATGAAAAAGATATATAATATTGAACCATTAAAATATCAGTGAGTATTCCTTATAATACATTTGCCTTGCTCATAAAGCTGTGTTTTCATTTGAATTGTTAGAGTTCTGTTTCGATGAATCAGCCCTTCTCCCACAGCATCCTGCGAACGTAGGACTGAGGGGAATATAAGACGCCCAGTTCCATCGCCTGATATATTTGGTGACATAAGGAAGATCGTAACATTCGGAGATGTCACTGCTGTCACCAGTTTCTAACTGCTCGTTCCATGCCACTATACCTCGTTCTTTTGCTGTCCCTGTGGATTTGTTTTGTAATCAAGGTGATGTATTATCTTAGATATATTTACCAGGGACGGTGTTATCCAAGAAAAAGCCAATGACGCCCCCCACAAACATGCTGCTTGACAGAAGCACCGTGAATATCTGATCAGCGATGTCACTCCCTGGAATTTATTGTGTGAGTTTTATTGATACCGTGTCGATATTATTGTAGTAACAAAATAATATATTACAGATTTATAGGGTAGCCAATACCATACTAGAAATAACATAATCTCAGTGTCTATCACGTTGGATAACATACCTGTATGTATAGCCTCGGTATTGCTTGCCAGCCACTGAGGAAGGGAGAGACCGAAAAACATAGAGAAACCAAAGATGAATAGATTGCGGGAGGAGTTGAGATCAACAAATTGCAGATTCGAGATTCCCACAGCAGTGATCATGCCTTGAGAAGAACAATAAAATTAACACAACGGTCAGATAAAGGCTATAAAATCAACGCTCACCAAACATGACCAGGAATACCCCGCCTACAATTGGGTCGGGGATGGTCACGAAAAGAGCTCCAAATTTTCCGATCATTCCTAAAATCATAATGATCACTCCAGCAACTTGGATTACACGGCGGCTCCCAACCTGGAATTGTGCAAGCATCAACTAACTGCATGGATTACAGAATTACAAACATACCTTTGTAATTCCAATGGCGCCGATGTTTTCGCTATACGATGTTGTCCCTGTGCCAGTTCCCCAACAGCCTGATAGCACGCAGCCAAAGCCTTCAGTGAAAACTCCTGAAAAAATTAACAAAAGCCCCCAGTCGTTTGAAGGTTTGACAGTTGAATGCTGCCTTACCTCTGTTAATTGCGTGGACAGGTGGAGGAGGTGCACCTGAGAGTCTGGCTGCTGCGTAATAATCACCCACACTTTCTATCATTCCCGCAAGCACCCCGGCAAGCATACCAAACACTGAAGCAGTGCTGAATGTTGGCGTTCCCCATTGACCTGTTATTATAGGTGTTTTGAACGATAAAGAGTTCCAGGGAATAATTATACGTACCTGGATAAGGGAATCTGAACCACTTCGCCTGGCTGAGGACTGCGGTTTTGTTGTCGGTTCGTGCAGGGTATGCCCAGTGGTTAGGGTCGTCGGGAATGGCATTGGTCGCCGTGAGGATGCCACACAGACTCCACGAAGCGATGATAGCTAGGATCACCTGTTAATTAGCAAATCTAGGCGTTATTTAGAAACCCACACGCCAAATAATGTGCTACATACTGGGAAGAGTTTGAAAACAGGATATCCTGATTTGGAGCACTTCTTGTTTTTACGATCAAACGAGAAACAAGGAATATCTACATCTCTCAGGTATTGCGAAAATAGAGTGATCAAGACGATGGTCCTACAAAAGAATTGGAGCCATTAGATAGACGTCGTACAACTTATTATAACTGAATGCCACTTTGATTAGGAAGCTAAGTCGAAGCTGTGTTTCTTGAGGCATTATATCCTTACATGAGAGCAATCCACCAATTTTGCGATGCACTGGCGGCCGCCTCCTGGAAGAGGGAGAGTCCAATGAGGGAGATAGTTGGCGCGATGGCCAATGGCCCAATGTATTTGAGGAGAATTCCAATCACTCCACTGAAGCCAATGGCCACTTGGAAAAGGGACGATGCTATGATTGCTCCTTGGATCTGAATCAGATATAATTGTTGATGCATTGATCACAATAATAATGGTTTGTAGAATATTGTGTTGAAACTTAATAGTTGTAATAGATCCATAATTGGATTGACGTTACTTTGGATAAGTTAGGCAATCGTCGTCAGGTTTTGTTGTGGTATGGTAATAATGTTACAACGCGCAGAGCAAGCTGAGAGGGCTCTTAGTGCGCCGATTAGCACTCTTCTCTATGGGTCATCTTAATCGAGAGAACGATTTGAAGATACCGTCAAAATGTATCTTATTTCTTCCTCGAGTGTATTATCCTCGAGGCAGTTCTCTGAATATGTACGTATATTCCGGACTAATCGTGAATCACATCTTCACATGAATGTTAACACCTTTAGGCCTACTCAAAAATTGGACGTTACAATTACTATTACTTGCAAAAAAAAAAAAAACAACTTCTCGTAACTTAAGTGTTTACCTCTCTCATACGGATTTGCCACACTTCCGTGTGCTCGGGTGAGCCTGTGTATATGGGGGGTGTGCTGTTATCGAAAGTGATATTGGTTACGTTATCTGGTCGATCTGCAAAAAAAAAAAAAAAAAAAAAAAAACCCTTTAAATAGCAATAAAAATAACAATTGACGTCATTTGCTGTGTCTTATACAACAAATTAATGAGCTCAGTTAGCCTCAAATTGTGCTGAGATAATTATTTTATCAGAAATTCAGAATCCATTACTGATTAGCGAGTATTTACGCTGATAACACTAAATAAGCAAATTAATAAATATTGGTACACAGGTTGTCAGAAAAGCGTGAGACGGTTAAGACCTACACGTGAAAATAAATGCAATTCCCACGAGTGCTTTATAAGATACACTTAGCATAGGGATCAAGGAACGAATATTCCATTTGAAAACCAACAGTAAAATCAATATGATTGATGTTTGTTCAAACACTGATACTCATATGCTCGCATATGGCTTTGATCTTTTTGTTGGCATCACGTCTACATTAAAGACAGTTTTACTCTGTGAATCGCTTCCAGTCGAAGTTGAATTAATGTTAGCTCAGTCTTCAATAAGTGAGTCTTACCAACAATGAGAGGACATTGAAACTGCTCCAGTCTCAAAATAGCAGTAGCTGGGACTAGGAAAGCAAACGTCCCACCTTGAATGATAGGCAGCCTGAAAAAGAGACATGTTTAATTCATTCAAAATTGTCCATCAAAGCCGTTATTTAGAAATTAGAAATTTAAATCGGCCAATCAGCATTCATGTATTCGTACCTGCATCCTATGGTCGATTGCAAACACGTGACTAGCCCGGAAACAAATAGAATTGTTCCTAAAATTTCCGCCGTTGCTATTGTGTCATTTCCAACACACAGCATGGGAGCCACAATCAGCGGTATGGACAGAGTGGCCCCGAACATCGTCAAGTAATGCTGCAAAGTAGATTTACATTATGGGTTAGCACTCTTGTTTTATGAGGACCACTTTCCTTAAAAAAGTGTCAATTACAATTGGGGTAAAGGGAGGGGGTAGGGTTCAAGTGTTTTATTTTCTTATTAGACTTGATGCGTGTACGTTAGTCAATGACAAGAGTCCGGAACAACACTTGCATAAAAATGACAAGACAGGCAATGCATATAATTACATGATTTGTCAATGTAATAAAAAAACAAAATTCGTAGAATGTACCACAAGAGAAAAGTGTCGATATATAAATCAGTTTCGGCAAAGCGCTGAACATCGACATGTTTACGTTTATGTGCACTAGCAAAGAAGGCAAAAAAGGCAAAAAAGGCATAGAAATGCAAGCTTGAGGTTGAAAATATAAACATGTCAGTTTGTGTTTTAAAATAAGATAAAACCAAAAAGTTACATTGTATACATGTATTATCTCTTGGTCGTTTTTTGTTTGTTTGTTTGTTTGTTTGTTTGTTTGTTTGTTTGTTTGTTTGTTTGTTTGTTTGTTTGTTTGTTTGTTTGTTTGTTTGTTTGTTTGTTTGTTTGTTTGTTTGTTTGTTTGTTTGTTCTTTTTTGTTTTTGTTTTTGTTTTTGTTTTTGTTTTTGTTTTTGTATGTTGTTTCTTTCTTTTTTTCAGTCATATGATGAATCATATAGCATTATTTGAGATTTAAAATCGGTCCAAGTAATAAAAATTGCCTTGTTTCATATTACTAACATAAATGCAAGGCAGATGATTGGATTTATTTTTCTTGCGTGTACGTATTGTAGTGCATTAGCTCACTCAAGTTTTCATTTATTAACTCAAGTTCAGAATGATCTCGTTCTGCTCTTTATCGATTTGATCATCTCTTAATTACATATTTTGGTTTCGATATTAAAATTCAGTACAGTCTCGAAGCTTCTTCCTTTGTCGTTACAGCACTTCAGTATAACATGTCCCTGCATCTTCTCACGGTTCATATCGTCGAAAGAATGCCCATCGTTCTTTATTTTTCTTTCTTGTTTTTTTTTTTTTTTCTACGGAAGATAGTTTTTAATCTCTTGCAAACATTGTAGAATGTTAGTGTAGCTTCAATATAAATATTGTTATAATCGTGTGAGTACATCGGTATGCATAGAGTTTATAATGATCATTATTTGGAAATTAGTGGCATAATTATATCTCCCTGTAAACTCAACTTTTTTGAGAGCATGTGATGTACAGTAGGTTGAGAGGTTTACTAAAAAGAATAAAATGAATGAATAAAAGAAACAAACCAGTGTTGTTTACCTGGAATCCCAGCATGATGCACAGGTACCACGGGGGAACGTCATCAATCTTGTACTGGAGATCCAACCCAACCGGATCTTTAGGTAAAGTGGGTTTAACTTCAGCTTCCACTTCCATCTGCACAACTCGATGTCGCAGATTATTATCCTCATCTGACGTCATAACGATATCGTTTTCTGACGTCATAGCGTCCGGTAGTAGCTCCTGTTTTTAAAGCAAAAGTGAAGGAAGAACCACGCGTGGTCAGGTTAAGTACTCAAATGCGTCTGTGTGCGTAAAATTCTCAGCTAAAGTACTCGAACTATAACTAGAGTACTGTTATAAACGTACAAAGGTTACTGCATGGTTTGCAAAAGAAAAATGCGCTTTAAAAAAAACCCGGATTGTGTGGATCATATTTCTACGCGGACGTGTTTACTATAACGCTCAGTTAAGGATAAGGAAGTGTGTATTAATATATTGTACATAAATTGGCACTGAATTAAGACAGCGAATATGTAATGTTATAATACATATGCCTAGTTTAATGTGGACCAATGTCAGTTATCAATTTAGACTGATATAATTATGGCTGCGTTGAAGTGAAGTTATATTGCAGGAAATCAAACTGAAGAGGCATGTTAGGCTATAAGCAACGTTGATATAATCTTATAAGGCTAGAAACCCACGCCCCCTGTCGGTATGCCCCACACTCACCCTGCTTCCTAAGGCTCTAGACCCTGCTCCCTAACAATAGTCGCCCCTATGCGTCACTCACCGTGTAATTGTGGCTTTACACGCAGTCAATGTTCAACTCATGCTGGATTATAATTATTTCGTTGTTTTTATTTCGTCAATCACTCGGCGGTTACCGAAATAAAATAGATTCGATTGTTTAATACTTAGGGAATACGATCACAAAGTACTAGTAGCTTGAGTTTGTTTTTAAATCTGAAGTACAAACGTGCAGAACATGTTAATGTCCTGAACTAAATACAGGTGATAGGCAAGGGTCACATGACCCGATGTTGTATTTCGCCATGGAATCGATTCTTGACAAGGGTGTGCAAACTTAATGGCCTGATGATGCCGATATGTTTTTAAAAGGTCTCAGCCGAATGCATGTGCTGGTGCCGTGTGGCAATTCGGATGCTTCGCCTGGTGGATAGTTTCCATAATGCGCATTCTCGTTGCTCCGTACTCAAAGAAATTATTTTAGGTGGTGAATTGTTTAATTGGTCTGTAGACTTATATAGGAACCAAGTTTGAAATCTTGGTGTTTATACCCGTTACAGAAATTCTAAAAAAAAAAAAAAAAAAAAAAAGGAATAGTAATAAATAAATAAATAAAAAATTGACTTTTGTAAAAGAAAGTGATGTCAATTTTGGCCCTGTCTGTATTTCTTACTTTGCTAGCGTACACAGAAACGATGATCGCACGGCTTACAGCTGGTTGCCCAGTAAGTATGCATACATATGCAAATTGATGCTTTCTTTTGTATTGTTTATTTTATATCTAAATTCCCATGTCTATAACACTAATTAACATCACTGTGTATACGTATTCGCATTTTAAATTATATTTTAGATGACATTAGAAAATAGACATAGCAATATTGATTACAAACTTTTATTTTCGTTTACTATTTAATTCCTGACCTATTAGGGGGCTGCGATGTCGCGGGGTCCTATAATCAGACATAAATTGTTGCAAACCACATAGAACCCCTGGTCCAATGTTGTGGTATACAAATCAATAATTTATTTATTTATCAATGTATTATGTATCATTTTGGTTGGTGCATTTGGTCGGCGACACGATTACTCAATGCAATTGAATACTATTTTAATCATCACAAAGAGTTCAACGGTTAATGCAAACCGATAAACGTTGGTTGTAACTTACTCTGAAGGACTAGAATGTACTAATATACTGCATGTAAAATGACAACATAGGAGTATTTATGGCACCACACTTAACTTAGAATAACACAGCATGAGGCAACAAAGAATTATATTTCGTAAAATATTCAAATTACTAACCATTGCTTCTGGTAGCGAGTCCTTGTCCGCCATTATTATGTGTGTGCCTGACCAGGTAGCTTACGCCGGTTCAAATTCAAACGCTTATGTGATAAGTGCCTTTATCAGTTTAATCTCTACAAATCAATGATAAAACGCGTTTAATATCGATGACGTGAAACATAAGGGAAGTTCACATCATACTGTACAACCTTTGTACTCATATAATATATTAGCTGTTGCAGGTGTCATGTGTGTCCCTTATGTACCCTCATACTCCGAAGTAAGCCTATCCCAACCAACCCATTAATTTCCGAAATGGCACCCCTTATCGAACAGTGTTAGCAGGTATGTGGGTGTATTCTAATAATGTACATGTCGAGCCTCATTTATATCCCATTAAGTTTGTTGTTTGCATATAACCCACATAATTAAAACACACTTATGATTTCCGAGGATTATGATATTTTGGATAATGAAGTCAACGGATTTTTCTTGGGACATTGGTTTTCGGTCCCTTATCGTAATATCACATCTTTATCGATACCAACACAATTAGGAAGTTCTGTGTATGTAGTTCTGTAGCATGTGTTTTTGGTGTAATAGCTGATAAATTATGGTATTAATACCATTATCAAGATAAACAAAAAGCTTAATGGTGAAAAGGGTAAAGTGAAAGTCAGTGAACAATTATTTGCACATTCCACCACTTGTGACTGTATAATTATACGATGCATGTAAAAAGAAGGATTTTTACCATAGCTGATATACTACATTTTATATCAATACTTTTACTTAATTTGTAATTTATTCTACCAATGTAAATTTATATATACTTATTTTATCCCAGTATACGAATTTTCTTGTGCATGCATTGCCTGTCTCCTTTTAAAGCATGTTCGTCTATCTCTTTTATTGATGTACAATAATTGTACACACCTGAAAAAAAAACATATATAAATAAATACATTTTCTCTAATAACGTCCAAGGATGCGCAGCTGCAGTGACCCATGTGGTGAATGCTATATGTTGTTGTGTTAACAAGCTCAGTGCAGAGTTACGTATGCACGGAGGAACTTTACAGCAGGGTTTAATATGAGGTTTTGATTAGAGACGAGCTTAAATTAAGAAGCTCTTTGAAATGGTTTTATTGCTAATTGATTAAAGAAAATCGGAAAACTCTGTTCTAGAGTACATTGGAATCGTGCAATTATGGATTACGGTTCCACCAACACTCTGTTGGGCGCGGGATTAGACAGCAGGGGCCCATTTCAATAGGTCCCTAAGGGACGCTATCTTACATGTATATGCTACCTTGGACAGTATAACCTTGCATAAAAAACACTGCAGAGTCATCGATGAATCATAACGATTCATACTTACAATCGTTATGCCAAGTGGGCTAACTGGGCCTCGAACTAATGACCTCGACCTTCCCATGCAACACACATATACTTGCAGTCAAATTACCGACTGAGGTACTCGATGGCTCTTTGTGAGCCTGCAGTTACCTGTAATGTTATATGAATGACACTATGGTCAACAGAAAAATTGATGGTTTATTTAATTTGTTTTGTATATAAATACAAACAACACATTTTTGGGAAAATTGAATTGATATTATGATTATCCACAACCTGAATGGAGGCAATACCATTCAATGCTCACCTATATTGCAGGAGTGTAACCTAAAGACAGGTAAACATGCAAAAACCAAACTGACCTTTCCAACAGAACATCATCAGGATCTCATCACTCCATAATTATATTAATACGTACTCGATAATGATCATGATTTCCAAGAATCCGCCATGATGTCTGAGTTCTAGTCCCTCTTCAACTATAGTGCCATTATAAGTATCGGGTAAACATCCGACAGCGCCTCTCTCATATCCAAACACATCCTCTTATTTGCAGGCTTGTTGATTTAGACACCGATTGCATGAAACGTATGCAAAGGTAGATTGAAGAGGAAGATAAAAGGAGACGGCGGATAAAAGTTTAATCATTATAAGGGAACGACAATTGAACTTAATGTATTGGCTATTGATAGTGCTGATCCAGCGTCGTTATTACTCGCTTGGTTCTATGATTTCCTTGTTTGAATACTGATCCAACGGTTTGTTTTTCATCCGCAGGAACTAATAGAAAATTGGTCGGACAATGTCACCTTGCATTCGATCACGCATCACGTAGCATAATTATAATGAATACTTAGAGTGACGTTCTACTTAGAGCAATTTATTATCACACTGACAATGCTTCGGCATCACCGGTAACGCTAAATACCATTTCATTGAACCTGAAATGACCAAAGAGCCAACGGCATAACACGAGTTTCCCTTAAAGAAATATTGGCCCGACATAAAAGGCGTTGACTCAGAAAGCTGAAACGGCGCCTCGATCCATAGAACCACTATTTCAGGCAAAGAAAGTTGACATCCTTTCAATACATCGAAAGCAATACGCTAAATTGGATGCACTGACTCCTCAATATCTGTATACAATAATATTTCTTACATAAACACACAGTGTATACAGACAAGTTGAAGTATACCTGCGCGATGCCTACCCCTAAAAGCCCTCTCTGTGAATATTGTATATTTAACTATTTTGAGGCGTTGATGCATGCTAACATTTCATTTGCATACAAAAAATATGGAATTTAGGTTTACATGCTGCTCACAGAAATGTAAATGTAGTTTGAAATCGAGCACATTATAGCGTGCTGAGAAATTCCTCCTTTTTATAAATCGTTTGTAGAGAGATGGATATACCACGGTGCGTCGGTTGAGTCTTTATGGACCATTGTTAGAGTTGTGGCGCTCTTCATTATCCCACACCTTTGGGCGACAAACTGAGTTATAATTTAAGTTGTCGCTTACTCTGGAATTTCCGAAGCGAGCAAAAACTGTGTCAGTTCTGCTAAATGAAACGTTTGGAAAAATCGAAATCGATCAAACATTTTGGCTGTCATAACAAAGATGGAGAGTTTAGGATTAAATCTATAGTGCACCATACCAGAGTGAGATGATAAAACGTCAATAATCATCACGGAGCAGCAGCTTACAATATTGTTAGAGTGTACTTAGTGCATACATTTAAATCTCTGGTTTCCGGGTTTAACCAGCAGAAAGTCACGTAATGTCTGCGTTCCCACGAATTCTCTCAACTGAAATGACATTTGAAGCAGCATATAATTATTGTTCGACAGAAGGCTTTATTGACAGCACAGCCTCTAACCCGTATCCTCCAATTTGTCCCCAATAATAATTTTTAATAATAACCCAACTTCGTGCGAATTAAGCACTTATGACACTTCTGAAGCATGAATTAAAAAAAAAAATAAAAAATAAAAATAAAAAAAGAAGAAAATAAAAAAATAATAGTAGCAAGAAATCAGTCAGAGACTTGAACAGGTAATGTTTTCGGGTAATTAATTAATTAGTGGAAGGAAGAAGATAGAAACGAACAAAATGAGGAATTAATTTGAGGTTATATACACTCAGAAAGAAAATTATAATCATTATAAGTATTAACAATCTTTAATGTCATATATCATGTTAATTATTGATCTGACACTAAATATGACAAAAATTATATTTAGATAGAACAATAACATTATCAACTGTCACTAAAAATTACAGCGTGATATCGTGATGGACAAAGAAGTTATATTAGTTTGAAAAATCACATTTTCACAATGCTACAATATAAGCATCAAGCTCACTTTCGTTGGAAATGACACATTGAGCGATTTAGCGAAAAAATCTAAACGTTATTACCAATATTAAATGAGATAGAGGCAATCAAGCATGCCACGCATTCATGGTCATTGTGATCTTGCTCTTTGACCTTTAACCTACAAAATGCTTTCGGACAAAACCAACCGAGCGACATAGGAAATTTTATCAACAATTGTTTTTTCATAAAAATGATCCACTTGATCACCACCTTGAATCAGAATGGAAATCTTCTGCCCCTCGATGATTTAATTCGTCCCCATGTCAACGGAAAGTTAGCTTGGTGCCTTCTAATTACGCAATCATAATCGATAGATAACATTAGCATGTACACAGATAACAAGAACACGTGTCATTTACGCTAATAATTATACGAAACTAATTTCAAGTTTTTGACTCAACCTTTTTTCGTTTCATTTGCTAACGTTTCCACAATTAAACAAACAAACAATCTTGATAACGATATCAAAAAGTCATGTCTCATCTTAGTAATTAATTGCAAAGTAGCGCATACACTAAATCATACTAATTGCCCCATAATGTATCTACTGAATCAATCTTATTTTAAGAGCAACACATAAATTCTACCATGGGACACATGCCGATGTTAGGCTCGTCGCCGTAACGTCTATCTAGCCTTTATAAACACCTTTATAAATACCTGTCAGCTGACGGCACATTAATTAACGACATACACCTGTCATGCACGCGCATCGCAGTGCAACAAGAACTGGGGCACACAGATGAAACACATGTCGGACTCGCGATGTTGTTCCACCCTAGCTCTGCACCAGACATTGGTCCATGACTGGTGTCATTATTAGTGTTCAAGGCATAATTCCCACAGAGTTTTGCAACCGATCTCTCTAAAACGTGGTCGACTGAAATGTTAGACTTTATTCCAGAGTTTTTGAGATGCACGTCCCTTTGATCTATTATGAGACTTTTAAAACTTTGGTGACAAAATTCATTCTTAGTGATATTCAATTCAATTCTCAGTCTCTTAATTATTATTATAATTATAAACATAATATTATGTTAATGTGACCCTCCACGACGAGATCAGTCTAAAGTTGCAAAACACAATTTCTGACCTTTTGGTATATTCATACAGAGCTGCCAATTACCTTTAATAGAGTAAACAATAATTAAATACATATTTTTGTAAAGAAGTTATGAGCGTTTGAACCATGCAACAGTCGCAATGTCAAAATATGGAAAAAATGCTATTGAGCTAATTGTTCCCATCAACCTTTTTTTTGCAATCTCTCACTCAAACAAGGAAGTTTTTCTGATAAGCTTAAAAATGCTATTATCACTCTAGTGTATAAGAAATGATCAAGAAATCTCATGAACAACTATTGACCAGTCTCAGTTTTAAAGTTAATGGCAAAGGTACTAGAATTTTCTTGATTCAAATCAAACTCTCTATTCCCATCTATTCGATTCTAAGTAAGCCTTTGATACAATACATCATAAACTACTACTAGACAAGCTCTGCAGATATGGGGTCAAGCACCATGCTCTAGAATGGTTTAGCAGCTATTTAAATAACCGCTCTCAAAGTGTACGATAAGTGTACGATATGTAGATGTCTTATCGACTCCCAAAGTTGTCACATGTGGGGTGCCACAAGGCTCCACGCTTGGCCACATGCTATCTTTTATTATATATCAATGACATTGCTTCAAGTGGCAAGCGTAAAGTCAGTTTCAGTGGTATTCATATCAATGATGTACCAAAATTCTAGTACCAAATTTCTTGACATTGCTATTGATGATCGACTATCCTGGAAATCTCATATGGATATCCCTCGCAGATATAGTACAGCTCAACTTTTATTACGAATACCAAGGTTCTACCGATTGATAACTTATTTAAATTAAGTGTTAGCATATTCATGCTTAAAAAAAGCACACACAGCTTTTACCTGTTTGCTTCGATAACTATTTTGAGCAGATGGAAAGGCGTCACTCCCACAATACTCGCTTAGTATCTGCTTCAGTCTATAGCACTCAATTCTTTCAAACAAAAAACTCTCAGCAATGTATTCTCTACACCGGACCAAAGTCTGGTGAAATATATCACTCCATATTGAGCAATGTGGTACATTGTCATTGTTTAAAATAGAAACTAAACTCTACTACGCTCCCAGCCTCAATCTTAACCTCTTACAAACTGCACACTGCTCGCAATTTTCTTATAATGTCTCTCGTTATGTCATAACTTATCTTATGCACGTCTTTTCCTACAAAATCTCTTGTATCCATGTTTTGTTGTATGTTTGTTCTGTACTCTCAATCACTACTCATTGTCATCATATTACTCCCTCAACTGATCTTCCTTACTCTGAATAGCACTATACTACCTCCTAGTTAGACAGAATGCCGTCTGAATATTCTCATATACATTTTCATATAGATCTGAAATCGCTGCTGACGAATAGGCCACCTCCTAGTATGCAAAAATGTTTTTTGTTGTTGTTTCTGTTCTGTTTTTGGTTGGCGTCTGCGGACGCCAACCTATAATATTAAATCGGATACACTTCTTCGACTTGTGATTAAACAGACCCAACTTCATGCCAATACGCCTGCGCACTGTTACACCACAGTCGCTACAAATTTACTGCGAATTGATGAAAACTGTATTTCCGATAACTTCCGGTTATCACCGGGAGAATCGAGAGAATCGTTAAGATGAATCATAACGATTCTCTCGGTCTCAGTCATAACGGTACTCTAAACCCTGGACACGACCAGGTTTCTCTGTTACGCATGTCGTTAGGTCACAAACTCACAATGTTATCGTCTTCCTGATGTGACGAGTGGTAAGTGATCGCGAAGAGCTTCTGTGCACGTAATCAGGTGTGCGAAAACCCGGGATAAATAGCCGAAAAATAGCATAGCGCATTTCCATCAAATGCAGGAGTCATAGCATGTGATAAAATGATTTGCAGATCCGCGTTTGGTATACCAGAATGGCTTATATTCATTTATACTCATAAAATGCTTTCACTTAACGCCAACCTTTTAGTTTAAATATTTGTTGTATACTCTCAATGTTTCCAATCTATATCTATTTCCCTTTTTGTTATTCGTTTAGATAGTTTTATGCAACTTCAACATGTTCTTCTTTTTACAGTAATATTACTTTTGTTGTTTGCATAATAACAGCTTTTCATATTTAAAAAAAAAATAAAAAAAAAATGAGGAAACAAAAAGAGAAGAATATTGCTGATAATTTTCATCACGCAGGTGTGTCGCTATGGTAACGGAGGGTATTTTAGAGTTGAAAGCATAATCCGAACTCCGAACTAAATGCCTATCAATGGCTACACTTTTAAACAATCTCGTGAAAACTATTAATAGAAAGTTATGTTCCCGCTTTTTACATTGATATCTTTTACACTCACTACATTGATATCTTTACACTCGCTAAAAATCAAACAGGGAGTCAATAAAAATTGAAATTAAACCAGTTTATAATTAAAAAACGAACATAATTGTTGTTTCACTTTGGAGTTAAGATGTTGATCTAACAGTGAAAACAGTGAATCCCGAAAATTAAAAGGTTTCCTTTCGAGCAGTTTTATACCTATAATTATCTCTCTTTAAACTGATTTCGTCGTGGCGGGTCGCATTTTTGTTACGGCCATGGTTTGAATGCAGCTTTTGCTGACATCATGTGTTGAATAAATCTTGAATAAATCGCCTAAACTTGAGCAGATAGGTTTCAACGTAATGGACAAGCAGGTGGCCATTATAGTTCTGACAAGTATTACCGAGTAATTGCATCATGAAATGCTATCATAGGGCACATCAGCAATGCAATGCGATGGGCTCAGTTCATTTTTCCGTCTTGGCAAAAGTCAATCTAATACGATAATCATGGTGGCTGCTTTGCGACATATCTGTACCTGAAACTGTTCATATCGTCAAGAACTCCAAATCGCCTCATCTCAGCATTGTTCGACACATAAAATCATAACGTACGAATAACGTTATGAAACGGTTGAATGGTGTGCTGTCGCAATAAGAACGTCAATTCAGTGCTGAGTTCTCAGGTCTACAGTGCCACTCCTCACTGATTCAATTATTAATCATCCATTGACCTTCACTTCCCCCGAATTGCAACAAAATTCCATACATTTATTTTCATTTTTTTCTAAACCTGCCGCGCGTCACTCCTATGTCATTGAACGGGGTAATTGTTGAATAGAAACAATTAATCAAATTATTCAATCAAATACTAACACAAGGATTTATGCGGCATTGTCATGACATCGCCATTCACGACTCTTTGCCCATTCAAACTGACATGTCTTCCTTCTAGTGCGCAATTCTTTCTTTCTTTACAAAACAGACTACAAAAAACAGATACTTTTGGCTCACTCTGTATGATTACCTGACAGTAAAACGCTCAATCAACATGAATAGGTATAAAGATAAATACTCAGTAACGTAGATACTCCTGTTCTACCGATAATTTATCCTTATTATACACAATAATGACTTACCTTGCATTATGCCATGAGATGATTGTCAGCTGGTCAGCCATGCTTATATTTGATTTTAAATGACAGGTAATTTGGAACGGATATTAATGCTATCCAAGGTAGAGAGGACATCATCTCCAACAAAGCTCATTGCTACAACTAGAAATTTGTTTATCATAACAGGTTTTAATATTTGTAACTGATTTCTAGATGAATAATACATACGTCTAATCGGATTTCAAGTTGGTCTGACGATAAGTGATGGTCTCAGAATTGGCTGGGTGCAAGCGCTTTGGAGAGAAACCAGACGCTAGTTTTCTAAGTTGTTCTTCAGAATACACAAGAGCGTTTCGACCGAAACGGAGAATGAAAACAGAATTAATCTGAAACACAGAGATTAATGAGCAAATACATGTACTTATACATCCGGATAATACGTTCCCTAACACCAGTTGAGGGCCCAAGAGAACTTGTATGGGTTATTATATGCATTATAGCCTTATAGGACGGAACAATCATCACTTGATGAAATATATACGCAAAAATTACTGCTTAAGTTCGATCGGACCAAAGGAATATTCAAGACTTCTTGAAATGCATAAATTATCAAGAGCACGTGGGGGATGAGAGATAGGCAAATATCCGGGTGAATACATTAAATATGCAAATGAGCACATGGTCATCTGATCGCAATAGAATGTTTAATCGGTAGTAGTGAGAAATTGAGCTGTCATACAAGTTTTATTTATTTTTATTTTTTATTTTTTGTGTGTGCAATATTAGGGTACACAGCGAGCGATTACAAATAATTTTTAAATATAAGACGCTGAGAACAAATGGAATCTACGTGGGATCTAGTTTCATTAACCTATATAGTTACGCCAATGTATGGGTGATTCGGCCATTTATGCAAGGTCTGGTCAATGTTACAGGTGATTCAACATGGCCACATGCTGAGGTATATTAGCATGTAATTTTCACAATAAACACTGCTTTACCGTATCTAATGATTACACGTTTTTATGTCTTTCAAAATAAAAATGTGTCTGTTATCATTTTTTTAAGAAAACCAATGATGACGTCACGCAGCGTATACTTCATCTGCATTTCGTGGTTTGTACTTGCTTTGTGTTTTTGAATCTCAAATGTGTTAATTACGTTTCATGGAATTAGCCTCGAGAGGTGTCCATCTCACACGTGTGTCAATGTCAGCGTAATTCTCCGTTGTGACGTGGACCTCTTTGATCTTATGGTAATTTGATTGTATTTTCTCCTGGCGTCACTCTCGCTTCTTTTCATTTTCGCAATATGTCTTAGAAATGGTTCATTATTTTGTGAGGGGGCAAAATTATTCATTTCAAGCTGTGATTAATTGGCAAACGCGAGGAAAGACTCGCCCGGGATGAATTGCACGACTAATGAGAAGAGTAATTTGAGTCTCGGTGTCATGGGGGAAGATGGATGCCTTAAAACCTGGGTGCCTGGATCTCTTTCCGCGTTACTTGTCACCTAGAACGCAAGTTTGAGTATCTATAGCAGAGATACTCTATAGCATAGATTGACCGCTCACAGAAAAATCCGCTCGAAGTTCGCTCGATTCATAACGCCCCGAACATAGAGAAAATTTATTCCTGCTGCTAGAATTAACATTGGCAATGAATAGCTAATTCGTAAGTGCAGAACAAAAATATTTTAATCCTCTGAACTTCTGTTGCGTCCCTACTATCGTAGAATGAAAAGTAGAACAGGTTATCCAATTCAAAGAAGGCGAGTGTGATTCGCATTATAAACGCCAGTATTCGGTGTATTATTCCCGAATTTTAGAACACTGTCCAAATGAAATATTCAACATTAACATGCAGATAATGAGACACAAGTGACAGTTTCCGATTCTCAACGCTCGATGAAGTGTTTTGCGCAGAGATTTAACGTTCTTCTCGACTCTATGATCAGTGCAGGTAAGTTTGCATAATCAACAAGTTTTCATACTTCCAAAATAACAATAATTTATATCACTCTGCCAGTCACCGTAAATTACAAATATAACTCAGATCAATAATGCAGACCTGATGTGAATGCCTTTAGTCATTAACCAATATAAGTTGTATTCTCATACCTGGACATGGTTTGTTGACTGCATCCGTGGCAATGCTCCACCAAATTTCGGGCTTCAATTCTGGGGGGTACGAACAGGGCCGTTTTGTTACGTCCAGAGTTTCATTGGTGAAAGCTTTCAAAGGAAGCAGTTTATCACAACATTCGATTTGCATGCTGGCAAAATCAAAGTGAACCAAACTTGGCAAAAGGGTTTTTATGTCGGGAATTCTGTAGATATGATTATCGGATAAGTATAACTTCTCCAATTTATTCAATCCAAGCAGGTGTTCCTCTTTGATAACTCGGAGTCCATTCTTAATGAGTCTAAACGTCTTCAGTGTTTCGCTGATGTCCAGCAAGTATGGGAACACTTTCAGCTGATTGCTAGAAAATACTATCCGGGTGAGTTGAGTTCCTTTGAAGGCGTGTTTCTCAATAATTCTTAGTGGAGTATGTTGTACAAACAAGTGCTGCAGGTTTGGAAGGTGAGCCAGTCCATCCTTTCTGAGAATTTGAATATTGGTATAGCCCAAATCCAAATGCGTTGTTTCGGCTGATATATTTTTGGGAACTTCCAGCAAACTTTGATTCGTGAAATCTGCAAGTTCCTCTGATAGGGTTGACGGCACAGAGCCACAGCAGAGTGCGATCCAGAGGCAAAGCATGCTCCCACCAGGCAGCCACTGTCAGCAATGACTGGGAAGTAGAAGACAATACGTGTATGTGTTATCCACGACAGTTTGGCTGGCGATGACCATGAATGTATTTATGAGAAAGACATTGTAACTTGAAAAAATTTTTATTATCGAGTGGAATATTCCGATTTTTGATGATTCGTGTGAGTGTCAGTGGACCAACGGATGTATATTGTTTGCAGCCATTGTTCTTCATGACTTTGAACGAGAGTAATAGGAATGACAAAGCCTGCTTGCTCATGCTCCAGCATCCATTCAGCACAGACATGAACAAGACAGCCAGACTACTTATAAATCGAGTGCCCATTGAAAAATAGGTACAAGTGGCTGGTAACTTACATGGACTCAAGCTTGATACCTGGTTACCTAGCTGCACTCGCACACAGGCTCATGAAATAATTGGATATTACAGATTTTCAAAATTACTCTCTCGTTTTGCCCGTTTCGTTGGGACCTTTATCTGAAATTTGGGCTTCGAGCTCGATCAAAGACAAGAGCAACAAAACACAAGATTATCATCAATCGAATAGTAAATTTTGACAATTAATTGAAGCACATCTCCTAAAGTCAAAAATATTCGTTCCTTTGATTATTAGGTCAAAAAACAAAAAAACAAGAATCAATCAGAGATGTGACCAAGGGAAATATTTAATAATTAAGCTAATGATGAACATTGATCAAGGAAACATTAACGTATTTGCAGTAATATTAGTTCATGATGCCAAACTATAGTATATGCTTCAATTTATGATTTACAGCAGAATTGCACAACCAATGAGCTATATAGATATGCATTTCCACCTGACATGCCTTTACATTATGATTTAACGTATGATGAAAACCAATGCAATTCAACAATAACAAGCATTGTTAATACTACAGCATACAGGCTGTGCAGAACAATCGAATGCGGCACATGGTCAAACTCAATATGCATGTTGACAGAAGTTGACATATTTATGGCTTTATCAGAGGTCAGCTGGGCTCAGCTCAGTAGACTTGCTATGTGCCGTGGACTTATATTGAAATAAGCTAAACCAATTATCATTGCAGTATACCACCAGACAGTCAATTAAAAAATGTCATAATTGGCCAAATTTGATGGCAATAAAAGTTTAATGATCAAACAAATTCAAAATAATAATCAATTTTGCAATTAAATGCTTTAATGACCACAATGATCTTGAACTTCAGGATTTCGTAAGAGGTTTATACGTGGCATATACTCTGCGAATTTCAAGTCTACAACTTACATAACCATAGAAATATCGGCATTTGAAAAAGTTCTGTTATCGCGCGCTCTTTCAACATTTCGATAAAATTTACATGTGTTTTATTACCTTGTTTTGAAGTAACCGAACCAATCAAATCGTCTCAGCCCTTTGTTTTGAAAGCGACGCCGACTTTAGCTGCACCAAATGCACATGAAACCCGGAGAACACGCCTCGTTCGCCTTGTACCAGAAGGAGTGATTTTATAAAAAAGTATTACTTGGTTATTACTTAACCAAATAGTTTGAAGCATTTATTTCAGTAGTCAACAACTTTACAGTTACAACGAGTCGATTTCTTGTATACTAGGAGTTGAGAAATTACTTTTACTTGCCATCTAATGCAAAAATGGTTTAAATGTTTTAATGTTGTTTTCACATATGAAAGCAAGTTAATGATGAGAAATCTATCATAGAGCGTTTTACCGTAATTAGTGAGATGCATGACTTGGTTGCTGAATAGTAAATACTCACGTATCGATGACAATAAATTGTCCGATCACATTTCACTTGTTTACAAAGTATAACGTATTATGTCCTATTCAATCAACTGTGAAGTGCAAGTCGAAAGTTACATTTGACCTTTTATTAAATAGAGTTCTACGTTGCCTATACATGTTAAACCTATATACGCCGGTTCGTCGTTGTCCTGGTCAAAATCGATTCAACATATATATTATAAGGTCTACAATACATGCTTAACCGAAAGTGAGCAAATGTGCCTCGAAAAAACCAACCAACAACCCATTGGGCTGACATGGTATATGTTGCTGGGCATACTAGAATGCTGAGGGTTTCTCTGTCATCGCATAATTACGGCTGGCGAATGGCTGCCCGAATGTTGGTACAGTAAAATCATGAAGACTCGAACTTAAATGCACCGCAAACTACTCCGACGAAACAAACAAGCATTGTGATGAAGACAAGAAGTGTAGGAGAGATTTATGGACTGTTGCCTATTTAATAGCGCCATTCTATCGTAATGTTATAGGGTGAAAGAGGGCGGGTTTTAAGTTAATCTACACGTGGAAATTAACGGAGAAAAAGCTCCAGTTCAGGTGTGCTTGATTCAGCTGATAACTTGTAAGTGAAGGCGCTCTGTCTTCAGCGTGGCCGAGCTGAACAAAGGGCATGCCGCAGCACGCTGATTGGCTAATTTAATTTAATGAATATTCATGATTATAATTTGCTATGGAAGATAGGCGAAAGATGCATAAAGTTCTTTTTCTCGCGTAAATGGTTGTTATGCTCCCCATCGCCTTAAACTCTGATTCGTGTTATCCATATTCATGATTGGAGTGATGCGCTTGAAGCTAGTTGAATGCATTCACCATTATGGAAAAACAAACAGAAGTCATTCCTGTTGCCGAGTTGTATTGAAAAGCCAAGAAGCTATTTATTAGCGAAAAATATGGAAACAAATGACCGTAAACAGGTTGATACATGCAAAGATCTCACTTCACTTGTGTTTTTTCTTTTCTTTTTTTGAATAAACACATTATAGAATTGAAAAAAAAAAGGTCTGGAAAATAAACCCAACAGCGATGACTGTAGATCAAAGGTTGTTGTGAGCACCCCAACCTCGAAGGAACGCGAAATTAAAAATCGCATATTACTCATTACGAATACTATCAGAAGCTTTATGTTGAAATTATGTATTAATCATATTCTCTGATGTTTACCCTGTGGCTGACTAGCCAATCTAGCATGCGAACGTTACAAATGTGTG
Organism: Capitella teleta; assembly: GCA_000328365.1. Lineage (NCBI taxonomy): Eukaryota > Metazoa > Annelida > Polychaeta > Capitellidae > Capitella > Capitella teleta. The sequence goes on from KB309292.1 coordinate 244,571, forward strand.
CCGAAAGGTCGATTCCGAAGGGGGTGGTCAAACTGTGCGACCTCTTCTCAATGTTTACCAAATAATTTAGTTTACTTGGATATGGAATGGAGAGGCCGCTTCATGAATGTCCAGGTTCTTTTTATTCAAGCTCGTGAACATCCACTGATTATTCTTTTGAAAATTAAATAGCTGAACGGATGTTGGCTAAGCATATCTTGTGATATGTTATGTGTTAATTTGTTGTACTGCAACTCTGCTATCATTACAACCCATTCACTTCAAGTCAATGGACACTGTGAACTGCAGCATGTCGCTGAACAAATTGAACTATTATTCCTGTCCTGTAACAGGCAAAGCAAGCAGACATGATGCATTGTGTTTAGCTCGCCCCTTTATAGAATCAATTTGTTTGATAGATGCAGACAACCGATAAAAAGATTAACTGACAATAAGCTGATACGACGATCAATTCAAGGTTGCTGGCATCTGCAGTCGCCGGTCGGAGTGGAAGAGACCGCAATACTAGTTGTCCAAATGTCATAACCGCACGGCTATTTCTCCCTATTTGAAAGTCACGCCACGCTAAGCTGCCATGCAACTATTGCAACCAAAGAGGAATGAGGGGGTAAGAACAAGGACATGCATGTTTGCACGTAGACAAGCCATGGGAGACTGGATGCCATAATTTCTTGATGCCATTGTGACAACAGCTTTGAAGTACAAATGAGGAACTTAGTTGTTTTGTGATGCAATTACCTCTGCTTTTGTTCAAGTAATAGGTCATCATCGCATCTCATCCAAATACATTATGAACCTCAACAGAGTGCATCAAACGTCTGTCCTTGACATACAGAGTGGGAAAAAAATAGCCTATCAAGCATGCTGTCGATTCCCATGCTTTTCAACGTATTACAAAACAAGTCGCATCGATGAAAGAAATAAATATTTTGTAGGGTTTTACTAATATTTCATATTGATATTTTTATCATTTATATTTCTATTTTTGTCGACATAGATGCCGATTTATCTTAGCCCAAAGTGTGCACCCAACAGTTGGTAATATTTTTAACCTTGGCGGCAAATATGGACCCGAACAATGGGTGTACATAAGGCATTGTCCTGTTTGCGATGAACATACACACTCCCCTATTCATTTGTTTTTTGGATGAATGTTGAACCTTGGGGGTAGCTGGGCTACATATTGTATGGTGAAATTGATTTTAATGTGGAAATAGAGTATTATGAATCCATATCTCTTTCTCACATTCATACCATGCAATCATCCTAACCCCATCCAATTCTGACAAAATTCCAGAAATAGCTCCTTCTCTTTTCTCACAATTAACGAAAAAAAAACAACATAGAGATATGTTATCGCAAGAGCTGTGACACATTGTGAATATATTGACTCATCCCAAGAGGTTGTCCTGGATATCAGCGTGAGATTTATATCCTTCTCTTTATTAATCACAAATTTGGATGAAGTAGGAGGAACGGTTGACAGAAACATAAGTCATCATTGATTTACCGTCAAGTGTCATGTACTATGTCCATGCACGTAAGTCATCCCATGGTCCAAAGATATCATCAACGACAGACATGTTCATTCATGCATTAAGAAATGAACATTCCAACTTACTCAGATTGAAACGTTGGCACAGATTGTCCCCAAGTAAGACATGTCAAAGCTAGACAGATCAATTGTTCGTTTTTTTGGTATGTGTCTATTTACTGAACGGAAGGGTAAACCGAGAAGCTGATGATAAGCTGAAGGCGGATAAAATGACAATCATTTGAGCGTTCGTGGTCGTGCTTGGGCGATGAAATATTTTACTCGGTATGTCAAGAATAGTTAATTAATAGAACAAGGATCGAATCAGAGGTCTAGACGTTGTATGCCTGACGTTAAGTACAGGAACTGGGTATGTCTCTTAAAATACAACAGGGCGCTGACCCTGAGACTGTGAGATATTCTGTCAGCTCTTAGAGGAGGCTATTTGCAGAGGGGAATTTACAATTAGAATTCAGGACACAGAGCCCAGATTTGATTATCATTTCACGTGGCTCTCAAAATTAATTTACTAAAGGTCAACAGTTGAATGTATCGACAGTGCGTTGCCCTTAAAATGGCTTTAAGCCTAAACGAGCACAGGCAGCGCAGACAGTAAATTTCTTACAAAACATTGTATCCTAGTCATTTCGTTTGAATCCATAGTTTGGGATTGCTATGTAAGTTGAGCCCTCTAATCAAAGAAAATGTGCGAACTCCGAAAGGATAACATAAACATGTTTGTCTTCTATCAAAAATATTGGGGTACCTCACAGCTGAAAAGAAGGCACCTACTAATTAAGTTGTATCTTTTAGTGTGTGATACATAAGTCAACCTGTGAGTATTACTAGTATTTATAGTCCACCTAATCTTCTTGGAATAAACCGAGGAGACTGTAACATTAATGTGATAATGTGCCATGTCTTAAATTGATGTTTTATTCCTTCAACACAATTTCAATGACACACTTTTTCTTACTGTAACGTATATAAACTGAGCCCTTCATTGGAATAGGTCTGCCAATGCGGCGGGAACATGTGACGTCGTGGAATTTCCTTATTCACGTTAATGGAGATGCTTTACACTGCTTTAATTGCACTTTATACTTGAATTTTCTTGATAGCCCCTATAGGCATTTATAACAGGAAGACGGAATGACAATGAAGCCTTTGAAACCATCTACAGAACAACATTCATAATGATGAATGCTTAGTTGATATATAATTGCGAAGTTCTCATTTCAGTCCCAAGTCCATTTCTCGTGGATTCCTATCGAGCAGGCACTCCTCGATGCATCAATGTCAACCAGCAATCAAGGAGTACTTTGATTCCTTTATCTCTCTTCATTCATTCTGTTTCATTCATTCTGTTCGAGCATCCACTTCCTTGTCGAGCTATTCCTGATCATCATGTTTTCCTAAGGATTTTCCTCCAGAGTTTTATGGCATTTAAGTCATAATCGCATTCTTCCCCTGTTGTAAAATCCATAAAACAATTAAGCTTCTGGCTATGGTTGCGCTCTGGTGCCTTAAAGCCGTTCATTGCCTAATAATAGCCGGACCCCCCCCCAAATAAAAAAAAATAAAAATAAAAATAAAAAAATAATAAATAAATAAATAATAAAAAAAAAACAAAAAAAACAAACTACAGTATATTAGCTGTTTACAAAAAGAGCTAAATCTATTAATGCATTAATTGTAAAGGTTGTGAATGGTGTATAATGGCGAATGATAACATCAGGCTGTATCATGTCTAAGTTACATAAATTATTTGAGATATTCTACGTCTTCGTCAAGAAATTATGTTATTATTTTACAAGAAATGCTAAAGCGCAGTATAAAATAGAATATAAAAATGGTTGTTTACCCTCTTTTTGACATTGTTATACAAATGTTTGATCGGCTTCATTTCCTTCAACGTTTCGCAATAATATCAAGCGGATTGAGTCGTCTGCTTTGGCTCATTTTCAAGGAATCGGAAAATGTAAAATGACCAGCTTTTTACGAAATGGCATAAGAGCTGGTTGCATGCAAGAAGTGACATTTTACGATGAAAATGTAAGGAAACAAATACAAAAGAGTCTTGAGGGGATCATGCGACGAGTTTCATTGTTGTTTAAGAAAGGATCGAAGTCACGAAATGTCGCCTCACATAGCAACAACTCTGTTGTGTTGCATGCATGAACAATTATCACCAATGAAGCCCCAAGAGTTATCTCATTCATATCATGCATTCATTCTAATTAAACTCGTCCACTCTCTGATTAGTGGAAAAATACGTCTGGTTTCGGTTTTGGGAATCTGCTTACAAATAAATTTACAAGAGTCCGCATTGTGCATTAAAATTAATAATAATTATAATGATTGTTTTCGTTATTGTTGTTGTTTTGATTAAGCTAAATGTAGCCACTCAAATTGTTGTTCCTTCCAAGACATGCTGATTTTTTTTAAACGTCAAGTGAATTTAGTGCATTGCAGAATCCCTTCGGATGACGGTCTGAGATTTATTGCAAAGATCAAGCGCACTGATCCGTGCTTCGTGTATGCTTTCATGGCCCACCGAGGGAATGGCAGTCATGCTAAGACAACGAAGCAAATGCGAATGATTTAATCGCTACTGTCCTTCACGAGACTAACGATGAATAAATGCATAACAATCGTTCAGTAAACGTGCATGGCCATATGAAGAGAATACCTAATTCAGTATTCAGTAATATTTATTATTTGCCTAACAAAAGGTGGTCTTAATCGGCGTGCTGAACACGTAGATATTCATCTCAGAAGGTAGTCAGTCAGGTATATGCCATGCACACATACCAATGGCATGGTTACTGCATAGATGAGTGTAGTTTCTCTTCTCAACATAAGTGATTGCCGCAGAGGTATTTCAGCACAATGTTGTTACAACGGAGGCTTGTAATACAACAAAGAGACTAGGAGAGATTCTGTACAAGACATACTTACATTCATAACATTATCTCTTTCGATTTCACATCACAAAATTAATGGGTTCATCGCCGATCGGATGCAGAAGGTTGAAGTTTGTATTCTATGAGAGCTTGAGAGAGATTGACAACTGTATGTTGAAGATCAACCATAATAATGCCCGAGATAACGCCAAATTCACAAAATATGCACCCTAATTAACCATTCTAGTCCAAATTAATAATTACTTGATATCATTTACATGGTATAAAAGAGACACGAACAGGCTAATTCTCCCGCCAAATCGGTTTGGTTCACATATTTTTATAATGCCGCTAGCGGAGCTGCGAATGACGTCATAAGACCCGTGGAATTCCGCGAGACGACCGGCCAAAAAGGTTGCTACACAAACGATTCGGCTTCGTCGCCTCAAATCAAAAAATGATGACAAAATCACGTATATCGTGAGTTATAAGGTTAATGACTTATCACAAGACGTTTGAATCGACAAACTATCAATAAAACAGATAAACAATGCAATTGAGTATTTTTTGCCAATTTATGTGTCAATGTGTGGTCGATTGTTTGAGTCAATATTGCCTAATTCTCAGCTGACCGATTATAACATTATAATTATTATGCGTTGCGTTGCGATTTCCATTTGATCAAGTGTGTGTTACACGTATTATAGTCATAATAGAGAATATTCATTAGAGAAAGTGGTGTAGGAGACTTTTGAAAATTTATTCTATCGCACAAAAATAATAATAAGCATTTTGAAGCCGCAAATGCCTCAAAAATGACAATATATAGTTATATCCTATGCCCGAACCAAGGCCTAAATTTTAATTTTTTTTTTATACATTTGTTGACCTTTAACAGTTACTCACTTTATCCAATAAAAATGGGAAATACGGGAAACAGTTCATGTTAAAATACTGTATTAAGACTACATGTAGATAAATTATTTACGGAGGGGCACCGAATGGCTCAGTGGGTTTAACTGGCTGACTGCAATCCTATACCGATCGTTGGGGTCGAGGTCCCGGGTTCGAGACCCGATCAGGCCACGGGCGTTCTGATTGTGAATAATAGTTACAAGTCGTTATAATTGTAATTCTTTGGTGACTCTGCAGTGCTGCTCAACTGCGTACCAAGGCCGCGCGCTGTGTACTACTGTCTATGGTGGTATACAGGATAAAGAACCCTTGGGATTTATCGATAAGAGATAGGGGGAAACCCCTGTCCCGGGCCTTCTGTTCTGGCGCCCGTATCATCCGAATATGGTTTGGGTGGAGCCGTAAAACCCCATCACGCATGCATGTATTAAGTTTACGGAGTCATTGTGAAGATTATACAATATACTCGTCGGGATGCTGCAGCATAAACCGTATACCCACATGGTCATTTTGCACCCACGCCTTCCATCGTGACCGGAGCACCCAAATGAGCACTCAAGCAGCCACAATGGTTCTTTCGTTGTTTGATTAAATCGTCATTGTTTGCATTCACCAATGGTTACACTGTTCCAGATTAACCATGTCAACTGTAATTTAGACTCTGTTTAACCTTCCCTGTAGCGCAACGCTCCGATCTCGCCATTTACAAGCATAATCATGATTGAACTTTACGGCTCCACTTAGCCCTTTCGGGTAATACGGGCACCATAATAGAAGCCCGGGACCGGGGTCTCCCCTTCTTGCATCGCCCTGTACTAATGTACAACATGACATAAAATGAGTAAAAAATGAAGTATACTTTCGTTCCTGACCTTTCAAACTAAATGTCAATGACCTACACTAGAAAACATGGAGTACACTATAGTGTTTGCCTGCATATTATAAAGTTATTCTGCCAGTAATTAAAATCGATCAATTATAGAGGTTTATTCGTCAGAGCATGTTTCAGTCAATCGTATTATCAGGAAGCATTAATTTTTGGGACAGTGTATCGTAGCTCGCAGGTCTAATGTCTGAATTCTACAGGCAGCCGAAGCCATTGGTTAATTCCGCCAACATCAAAGGAATCGAATGCAGCGCTTTGGGCCATGCACTCATGTCTCTGAAACATTAATTGGCATATCTTGTGAGTATAACGTCCGTGGTCGCTAATGGACTTTGCACACAATTGTAAAAGGTGAAAAAGGTTAGTAAGAAGGAAGACTCGCATCCTTGCGACAGTGATAACGACCCCTGTGAACTCTCTTCTGAACATCATCTACGCACTGATCATCAACTGGCTATGCGCTATAACTCTACCTTGATTAGAGGCGACTTCCTACTCTCGATGACAACATTACTTTCCTCTCCATTTAACGTTCCTCGTCTTCAAGCAGATCACGTCGAGTCGGCCATGGCACGGTTTTATGACAACTGACCTTTTTGACCTCATGAACAATAAACATTTGACATAGACATCAAAGCGGATGCAATTGGCAATTGTAACAAATATAACTATGTATTGCTTGAGTAAACCCTGGTGTACGCATGATATTATTGCCTATGCCCCCACCTAGTATGAGGTTTTCCCTCTTCTTTTTTTTCGGTTGGACTTTTATGCAAGATTCAGATCAGGCAGCTGCAGAGGGCTGCAAAGGGAGTGTCATACTGCACGGTGAGGTTATTATAATGCCCACTGCCTGAATAGTGTTTGCTGGAAAAATGTTCCTTGAATACGAGAAGCACCATTCCTTTGTTTCTTGAAAAAGTGTCAACATCACCACATTGAACTTTGAGGTGGTATACAACCGAACAATGCTCTCACAACAATGTGGCATCATCGCTATTGAATGGATCAATTAAATCCACAATCTCTCTTTGACGTATTATAACGAAAATTTTAATCTGCAATTTCCATGAGCGGACAAACGGCCGTCATTGAGCAACACGCGAGTTCTCCGGTAAATGTGCTGCAAAAAATTGCGTAATTTTTCATTCGTTGGTTTGTGTTAATGAAAAAAATAAAAAATAAAAAAATAAAAAATATATATTTTTTTTTTTTTTACAATTTACGAACTCGTGTTTTACTGTATTCACAATCATATACAGACCGTGTCATCCTAACTACTTTCTCTGTGTGTGTCACCGCTCACAATTTTGTTAAGCACATACTTAAGTCAGCATTTCCGTCTCTGCTATTTTATTGCATAATCGACTTAATTTGATTACTATTTACGCATAGTGTCGAATAAATTTGCCAGCTGCAGTTAGTGTTGCAAGCGCCTTTTATTCACGAGTTTGGTTGACAAAAGAGTAAAGTGCAATTTATTTAGTTGTTATTTTAGATATGTTTAACCGAAAAACTAAAGTTTAAGAGTAAAACACATGCTGGCTTCTTTGATGGTAGATTGTGTAAATGTCAGAAATAATTAACAAGTCTGTCAAAATATCTAAAGTTCATTATCATAAAAGTAAGAATTCAAAAACCCTGTTTCGCGGAACACCTTTCTTCGTCGAAGCAGTTTTCGTTCAATTTCATGTCATCAAAATTTCACTGAACCAACATTCGTGCAGCCATTCTTCATTCATAATTATGCAACGGCGGAGAAGCGCTGGATGCTCCAGTATGCCCATCAACAGATATCATGTTAACCTAATGGGTGGTTGGTTGGTTTTTCGAGGCACAGTTGCTCATTTTCGGTCAAGCATGTATTGCAGACCTTATGATATAAACGCTGAATTGTTTTTGATCAGCTCAGCGTCGAACCGGTGTTTAAAGGTTTCAACATGTATAGGAGACGCAGAATTCCATTTAATTGAAGATCAGAGGCACCTTTCTGCTTGCACTTCACATTTGATTGATTATGACAATAATAAGTTATACATCATGTGTTGTTATGGTTGGCATATCTTTGCATATATTTGCATGTGTCTCGGTTTTACCAACACATGGGCACCCGTGGCTGATCCCCACGAGGTTTGGCGGTTTTAACTTTTGGCGCGATCCGCATGTGCATGCGCTTGCCGCTTAGATAATGTCATTAACGCAGTTCGGTGCTTGCCGATACGCCGCTTTGGCGATTCTTCTTGCATCTCTGCGGAGGATGTGTGCAGTTATTTTCCAAAGGTTAAGGGCATCGGTTTGTAGACAATCTGCTGGCTTCACTACTTACCGATGATAATTGTGCTCGAGTAGTTCAATGTTTATTGTATTCATATAGTAATTCAATGTGCAATTTATTCTGTACAAAGCAACCTTATATGGTGAAAACCGCTAGGATTACACTGATCGCTTCAAGTAGCATTTTTGTATTGTTAGGCCCTTGGCCTTATTTCTGCCATGTACTGGTCGTTTTGTTCTTTCGCAGATCCAAGGGGATGTCTAAGTCACATTCCAAGAAGCCTCGGGTGAGCACCAGGATATCAAAAACACACACCACCGCAGGTGCGCCCAACTGCAACGAAGAGACTTAGCAGCGTCACTGGCGAAGTCCGCGACGAAATTTGTCGCAATCGTGGACGCTGTCACTGACTGCTTGTTGAAGGGAAAGAGCCTGCGGTTCTCGACTTCGCCCCCTGCTGCTTCTGCCTCTCGTGTGTGCACATGGAGCAATGACGTCTCAGCATGCAGAGACTTATGGGCAGTGTTTTAATTGAGCTCTTTGTATGATATTGCACCATACAAAATGGTTTATTCATTTATTCATTTAGTGTTTTATTAAAAATCGTCATATTACGATGTTGCTATGTATGATCTTGTGAGTTTTTAGCCCAGGGGAAAGGTCCCGCCATAGGTTTTCTCACCTGTTTAGCACCCAACATCTGACTATGTAAATTTTATTTTCATGTTATTTTACATGTAGGGGTTTATTTTGCCCACGTTTGAATACATCAACTTGTTTACGGTCATTTTTCGATCTTTTCCGCCAATAAATAACAATACAACTCGGCAACAGGAATGACTACTGTTGTTTTTTCGTAATGGTGAATGTATTCAACTGACTTAATCAGAAACCAGTACAAAAATCAAAGTTTAAGGCCATGGGGAGCATAAATTTCGTTTATTTTATTTTCCATCCACATCATTCTCATTGCCCTTTCTTTCCTATTGACTCAGGAATGTCAGTTGGTGCTATTATCGCAACCAGACGGATGCAAAATAAATGTGAGTCAGCCATCATAATGTTTGATGATACTTTAACAAGCGAAGCACTTCGTAGCAAATTGCAGGTGGCGGTAGGAATGGTATAAATTTCTGCCGACCCTGCAGTAAAAAAGGCATAAAGAGTAAGAGCAGTTCATGTTCCACGAGTAGAACCTCAGGGTTTAATGTTTGCAGCCCCATTTCTAATTTAAGAACTAACAAAATATCAACTTTCGGATGTGGTATGATGTAATAAGTATAATAAAATACATAATAACAAATGTATGATTTTATTTGAGGGTTTTGTTTCTTGTGGAATTCATATTTTCAATCCCCCCAGTCGCCACCAATGAAATATACTTCAGAGTAAAGTAAACTCATCGCATTGCGTACGGTTTGTTCATGTCATTCAAACTGTTTGGGATCGAATGTGTATGATGTTTTCGGCAATACAATAAATTAAGACCCACTGTGATGTGGAATAATGTGGGAAGCCTCCATACAATTTGCATTGCACGCTTTTAGCGTAACAAATAAAACTAATCACACGTACGTATCTTTAGATACAACTTACAACACTGTTTCAGCATATTGATTTACGTTGATCAAACAGAGATAGAGGCATATCTGAAATGGAATGGAAGTGGAAATTGAATTGAGATGTAAAGAGCTGAAGTGTCAGCGTTCGCTTCGCTCGCCGATCCCTGGAGCTTTCATCTGGCCGCGGTCAAGAGGGCACTTCTCTTCTGCCACGGTCAAGGCTTCCAAATCGCTTTGTTGACCTTTTACATTGGGCCCAACAATGTTTGATATGTATACGCATTGTACACCAAGTGAATGTCATTTCAAAATAGGTTTGCTATGCATATTCTTTGTACTTTCAAATTCTAAGGGAGTAAGCCGAAACGGCGCAGGTGTTGGGAACGTGCTTCAACAATTCATAATTATGTCTATTATTTGTGAAATTTTATAGTTGGAGCCATTATTCTATAGATCGGAAGGTAGAACTAAGATGATTTTTATGTTCATTAGTGGACGTTTGAGAATCTTTGAAAATCTGATGGAAAAATAGAATTGTATATATATGTACTCGCTTATGCAACACGTTCGTATGTTCACCTTTTACAATTACCCTAAATAATTAAACGATAAAAGTAGAAAAAATATTCCTTAAAACTCTACATTCGCAGGATATTCAGTGTTGAGTTGGATAGATGCTTGTTGATTTAATGTGTGGTGATTATTGTGTTCGGACAGTAATGCAGTTAAAATAAATCTCGTTTTTCTGAAGAAGTATAAACGAACTATCTAAATGTTTAAAGCTTATAGTCACGGGAGACACCAATGTTAAGATTGTACCGACTCATGACGTCATGCACGAATAAAAACCTGAGCACAATATAAATTATATGGATAGGGAGGCATTTGCACAAGACATTTCAAATAATTATTTCATGCATAAACTATACCCCTTTTATTACCATATATAATTTTATTGATCCATGCAATTGTAGGTTATAACTTATTCCTTTTTAAAGATTAACTGTTTAAAGTCTGCTTTCCACTCAAATTAAAAAAGTAAAACAATTACATTGTGAGCAGTTCATCAATACACTATATTAAGGCTCATAATGTATTTGGGTGAGATAAACAAGAGCAGAGGCAATTGCATCACAAAACAACTCATTTGTACTTCAAAGCTGTTGTCACAATGGCAGCAGAAAATTATGGCATCCCATCTCCCATGGCATGTCTACGTGCAAACATTCATGTCCTCGTTCTTATCCTCTCATCCCTCTTTGGTTGCCATAATTTCATGGCAGCCAAGCATGACGTGACATTGCATGTCATGGAATTGAAATGTCATGGGATTCAAGAATAATAAGATTGATGACTATGAACCGATCAAAGAAAAAATCCTTGCCATCCGACGTCACACCTCAGAAGGAAATTGGGTGACACTTATCGAATCAGTTTTTTTTATTACTCTCGCAAGCGTTATGTTTTGCTCGATGGGACATGAAATTTAGAAATTTTGGGGTAGGTTCGGTGATGTTAATTGGTTCCGTTAATTAGTTTGTTATTTGAGCTCATATCCACTGGGTATGATGTATAATTGTATGGCTGTTACTGACGCAAACAAGTGGATCTCCGCAGATACCCGCAATCTTGAATTGATTGTCGTATCTACTTATCTTTTTATCGGTTGTCTGCATCTATCAAATGATGCTATAAAGGGGCGAGCTACACGCAATGCATCATGTCTACTTGCTTTGCCTGTTACAGGACAGGAATAATAGTTCAATTTGTTCAGTGACATGCTGCAGTTCACCGCGTCCATTGATATTGACTGAACAAGTTACAATAGCATCAGAACCATATTGCAAATATACGCCTGTTGTCACATGAACAAATTACACAAAATTAATTGCGTTCCTCGTAATCTCGGATTGCAAGTTCACAATCAATTGACATACGTTGCAACGGATTCGACAGTGGCACTGATATTGGTTGCACCCTTTGTCCATGAACTCGTTATTCCACAATGGGAGCATATAGACACGTGAGAAAGCTTTCTATAACGAAAACGTTTTGCTCGGTGAAAATAATGATGTTCACGACGTCTGTTAACAAAAGGTGAACCTTATTCAATCCGAGATGGTGAACTATGGCTATGATTAACTGCGCAAACTTGCTAAGGTTGTCTCGGTACTTTTATGCGTATCCAGCAATAATATGAGTAAAGGTGTAGGTAAAAGTAAAGGTGTATAATAATTTACAATTCAAACCACAAATTAGGAATATATATTATTATATGTGACATCAAACGGATGCTAGTGCAGTTTGTGTGTAAGGAATAATGTCTCCAGAGTGATAAAAAAAGTACAGCATTTTTGCGATTAAAATAATGATCGATCCGAGTCCTTTGAAATTAAAAATGCCAAGTGCTATCTACTTTCCTGCTTTCAATCAATGAAATTTCATTTAATAAGACTAGAAATAGCAGTAACAGTCTTTCGAGTTGTGAAGCAATCCCCCGATGCGTTCATAAGGAGGTTTCATTGCAATCCCTATACCTGACAGCATAAAAATAAAGGAATATCATGCCTGTGCAGGAAGTAAAGGCCCCATTGTCTAAGCCTTTGAGATTAAAGCGGTACAGAGTGGGTCAATATGACACACAAACTTGTATCTGAGGAGGTGCTAGGATACGTATCGAACCCCTTGTCTCCTCACGTAATCTCGAGACGATCTCTGCCAGTTTTACCATGGTTCCTGGCCACTCCTTTAAACAGAGGTGTAATTCACACACCACACACACACACACACACACACACACACACACACACACACACACACACACCTACCTACACACACATCATCATCAAACACACACCTACCTACCTACACACACACACACACACACACACACACACACACACACACACACACACACACACACACACACACACACACACACACACACACACACACACACACACACACACACACACACACACACACACACACACACACACACACACACACACACACACACACACACACACACACACACACACACACACACACACACACACACACACACACACACACACACACACACACACACACACACACACAAACACACTAATACACCTATTTATTCATTTCACATTTTATTGATGTTACTGTTTTATAATTTATAATCGAAATTGTTGTGTGACTCTAATATTTCCAAACTATCTTCCAGTGACGTTTTAAAACTAGGGGCACTTCATGTTTGAGCTTTTTATTAATGGTTCAAACATCAGCGTCCAGCATGTGAATTTACCGAATAATGGACGCAAACCAGGACGCAATATCAAAAAGTGAGTCATTGAAAAATAATAATAATTATAATTCACGTGTTACAGCGGCCTGTGCCGTTCCGTATAGCAAGTGTTGTGGCTAGTACACAGTTTCCATAGCAACACACTTGGAGCATTATGAATGGATGTCAAGTTGTACAGTTTAAGTTGTGTCAAAAAAGAGAGATGCTTTGTTCGTCGTCACAATTCAATAGATCAACAAGCCGAATTGAAATATTTGACTGCGACACAGGTATGGGAGGTGTGTGCTAAAAATTTTGATTTAAAACAATTGAAGCCCCAGGGATAGTTAAGCAGTCACTCAATTTCTTCACACCTCAATCCACCACCCCCTCCCCTCGCCCTGCCATCCATGCAGACCCTGTGTGAAACATTTGCCCTTGATCCCCAGCAGAGTAGATGACCTGATCAGACCGTAGATGTGATGAGTTTCTATGAAGCATCTTTCATAGCCGGCGACTACAGCCTCCAGTCAAATGCGCCCCTACGCCACTAAATGGAAGATTCGATTCACACAAGATGGTGACGTCAGTCTTAGACCACTTACCGAATTTAATCTCGCTATGACGTCATTCAAGTTTATTTACAAACTCATTGTCGGTTATATTTAAGATTTTGTTGATAAACACATCGATTGAACATGGTTAAAGCTATAAGTAATCGTGGAGTTTATTTTGCCCAACTTTTTACGGTCATTTTTCCATCTTTTTTGCCAATAAATAGCTTCTTGGCCTTTGCAATACAACTCGGCAACAGGCGTGACTTCTGATAGTTTTTCCGTAATGGCGAATGTATTCAACTAGCTTCGGGACGCATCACTCCGGTCATCAGAATCCAGTACATGTATATGGATAACACGAATCAGTTTAAGGCGATGGGAGCATAAAAATAGTGTTTATCACGTTAGTTAATATCATCAATATTATAATCATTGCTTGTTCTGCTTCTTTAATTAACACTTTATGTCCGGTTTTATGGCATAATATATTTAGTTCACGCATAGAAACAGATAGATAGAGAGCACAATAAATGTCTCCATTCATACAGGAAATTGTTTCAACATTCAATCAATCAACAAAGGGATAATGCTTCATTGTTTTAATGAAGCAAACATAAATAAAATATTGTGACACGAATTCATTCGACAATTGATTAAGAGAATACTTTTGTAAACACAGGCCTGATTGAATATTTTAATTTCACAAAATGAGACCATTAACGGTTTATATGTATAAAATGTAATATGATTATGTATATTACATTACATCGTACCACATTCGGAGATCCAGAATAGGTATCTCTCAAATCAGGAATGCGGCTGCAAAAACAAAAACAAAAAACAAAAACAATAACAAAATAACGAAACAAAAAAACGAACTTCCACGCACTTGTGGAACGCATAATGCTGTTACATTTTATGTCTTTTTACTACAGGTTCTGCAGAACTTTACACCATTCCTACAGCCACCTGCAATTAGCTACAAAGCGTTTCTCTTGTTACTGTATCATCAAATATTACGATGGCTTCAAAATGGATCTGTGGGTTGTTGGAACTGTATCCCATAATAATGATACTTTATTGTTACCTCTCGCAACCATTTTGTACTCAGCTCTCTTTGCCGTGTGCCACGAAATTGTACTCTTAGCATGCGCGTGTCAACGCTTGTAATCGTGTAACTCTTATTTAGATCAGAACTTATCTCGTGAGCAATTAGATCTTCCCCTATTCTGCTTAATTGCAATGAATTTTGATGGATTTAAATTACTCATGATCATGTATGCATCAATTTCCTGCATGACATTTAAAGACAAATTGTCTTATCTGAAGTGACATTTACTCTGCAATTGTTCCATTTTTGCTGATTGCTAATTGCAGTGGATTGGTAGGGTGGAAAGTGGATGGAGGGCAAAGTTGAGAGAAACTGTGGAATGAGCGTATATATTTAACAGTATATCACATTATATAGACACGTGTCCATGCAATATACACAGAAGTTCACCGCGAGGTCTTATGGGGGTAAAGGCATAACGAGTGATAAGACAACAGGTCAATGAGTGCCACAGTGTCCGGTTCATGTCATGGCAAATTGCCAATCGCATCCGCATTGATGTCCATGTCCAATGTTCATTGTTTATAAGGTCGATAAGGTCAGTCGCCATAAAACCGTGCCATGGCCAACTCGACGTGATCGGCTTGTAGATTGGGGAACGTTAAGTGGAGAGGAAAGTAATGTTGTCATCGAGAGCAGGAAGTCGCCTCTATTCAAGGTAGAGTTATGGTGTGCAGCCATTTGGTGATCAGTGGATTGGTGATGTTCAGAAGAGAGTTCACAGGGGTCGTTATCACTGTTGCAATTATGCACGTCTTCTATCTTACTAACCTTCCTCACCTTTTACGATTGTGTGCAAAGTCCATTAGCGACCATGGACGCTGTTCTCCCAAGGTATATCTTAATTCACCTTAGCAATATCAGGATGGGTAATTGGTGCTAATACTTAATAACCATTATTGAAAATGTATAATATAAAAGAATAAGAGGAACACTTTTGGGGTTCACACCGCAAAGACAATGAGTATGTCACACAAGAGAACTGGAAACGGAAAGTGAAACAATGTGTCAGTTTTTCCTATAATCCAGACTCATCGAAGAAGATATGAACTTAAAGATCATGAAGTCATTGGATGTGGCTCCAATGAGCTATTGTTCCATTGACAAGATATCTGGAACACAATGTTGAGCCAACAAAGTCTCATGCTCGGCCTGCTCACTCAAAATGTCGCCCAGGGCTCCACGAGATGCAATATATCAATTCTAGAGACAATGAAAAGACAACAGGAAGAAATTGACGACAAAAGGAACAAAGAATTTGACAAAACTCGGCAGAAAGTTTGAAATAAGAGTATACCTTATGTGGCGAAAACACAACCATTCAACCAAGAAGTCTGCTTTTGGACACGCTGCTCTGATAAACAATGCAATGAAACAGTACGTATGGTTGTATGATCCGGCAATTACCAAGTATCAGGATTCTGCATTGCTCAGGCCATGCGGGAGAAACATTAATCTCTTGCATTCTAAAAGGTGAATTATGACTTTGTCAGTAAAATGATTCAATATTTCATATAATTATTACAGTTCTTTCTGGCTTCTTTGGGGGTTTTTTTTTTTTCTTGTTTTCGTATGAAATTGTTGCAAAGGAAATGTCACAATTTGTCAATTGCATTAAAAATTGCAAATAAATATCAATACGCTGAAATGAATTTCATTTTATTACAAAATAATCAATAAATAATCTCCTATTCACACCTGTGTTCTGGTGTGAGTAGATATTTAATTTCATACCCTGTGATATTACAACAGATTCCAAATGATAGTGCGTTGTTGTGGGATGGAACAACAGTGAGAAATCGCAGGGTTGAAGCCTGCTAGTGCTTTCCTAAACCATTGGACAAAATTAACGCATGGCATTCAACTAGAAATGTCACTAGGTCAGTAATTCTCTTGCTCTCTTGTTCAATTGATTCACTTTGCTGTTAAAGAGGAAAATTATGGTCTAATTAAAGAACCTTGTTCGGAGGACAATGAACTCTGTGTTGTGCTCCATGTTTTCCAGTTTAGGTCATTGACATTTGGGTAAATGTAAATGTCAAAGGTCAGGATCGAAGCTTTACTTCCTTTATTTTACTCATTTTGTGACCTGCTGTTCAGTGCCACAATGGGATACCAGTGCAGAATGTCTGTTCTGTCCGTTATAATTATCCTACATATTTTGATGTCAATAACTTGTCAGCATTTAAAAGACACAGAAGTTATAAACTCATCCTGTCCCGGCATTTATTATCATACAATTATGACAATGATTTGAGCGTTGATTGAACCTTTGTGTGCCCTAAAATTCCATTTGCTCTGCGAATAATGCAAAATAGACGGTGTTATGTTTGCAGTACATCTCACCAAAATGGCCATTACGAGGTGCAATGGAAGTCTGCTATTGAAACTATATTTCGTTCATATCTGATATTGTGTTCCCTGATTGTTTTCTGCACCAGGTGGCTCTTATTTAATTTGACTTCAAAGAGCTATTGTCATATATGAAAACTACAAATTAATACGTATTCGATGAACAAATCCTCCCACATATCTCAGGTGATAAGGGGCCCAGAAGAAATGCCTCGGGACCAGGGTCTCTCTTGTTTTAAACAACAACTAGTGTAGAAAAGAAAACATTAATAGCATTTCAATGTTTATCTTAAAAGCAAACAAACATTGAATATGAGTGCTAAACTAATCGAAAGAGACTTAGCGTTGTTCGTCGCTAATATGCAAGTAGAAGTCACTGTTAATGTCGTCGTGGGGTGTTCTTGATCGACAAAGAATCACAATCTCGGAAAAAGAAATCGGACTCAGTGATTTATTCAAAGGACTGCTACTCATCTGCTATTAATGTGATCACAGAATGAATTTCTTTTTTATACATATGTCGTTTTGATGGATCAGGGGGAGGGTTGATCGCCTGATGTCAATTATATAATATAAAGTTCGAATGATTTATATCAGCTCCAGTCACGAGCTGGGACAATCGAGACGGTCAGGGTACAAAATGATAGCTAAGTTCTATAATTTTCTTTCTTATACAATTATGGCGAGCAAAGTTATGCAACAACAACCAAAAAAGATTATTATAAAATTTTTTGAATAAAGAGATATCAGTGATCATTCATAACAGTCTCCATGGGCGAATTGTTAACATGTCCGAATTTATCCCATTTCAATTGAGTGATGCGCTGGAGAGTCTCTCCACTCACGCCCACGAACGATCCGATGATCACCACTTCAGTCACCCACTTCGACTTCTGGGTTTCATCAGCTTCTATATAATATTTTCATTCATCAAATGATTGAATGCTAAAAAGAGCCGTGCAGGAATCGATTGATCCAGCCTTGACTGGTCCCATTCAATATTTTGTTTAATGAGAAGAAGTCGCCATCAGAACATAAAGCTCAATGAAAACTTAACATGCTTGTTCTTTTATGTTATAATTATATGTATCCATTAAATTCCAAGCCATTGCGAATAATTATATGGCCCTTTTAGTTAATATTTAGTACAGTAATTTTAGTACATGTAATTATAGTGTATGTTTAATTGGTTTCAAGGGAAACATGTCCTAATTTGTGACTTCCTCCGCGATGTTTGAATAAACTGGTCTTCGTGTGAACGAAGCCCCAATACGACTGTTCGGTGGCATTGCAGCAGCAATCTGTAATAGGATTTTCTTCTTACTTTCCCCTCAAAACGAGGAAACTGTTGTCGGCAATATCTTCGACTCAGGCCATATGGAGCAGCATAAGAATTTTAATTCATGAATTAAGTGAACAAACCACACGGTTGCAGGATGCTCTTTTGACTCACTCAGTATCGGGATTGACCCACTTAGACTCTGCACTTATGATTATCTAAGGGGAATCCATAATGTTCACGAACATGCATGCTTGTCGGACGAGCACGTGGAGAACCCGTGGGGAACAATCAAGTAGCTTCAGTGTCACGGACTTGGGGTATTTTGGACGTGGCTCTATCGTGGTTTAAGGTGACATTTCCTCTGCCGAAACCATCTGAATACATATGGTTATGGTACACCGTAATTAAAAAATGTGAGAGTGACTTTCTAAATCCGGTACTGGGTGTTTTCTGACTGTTATTGATAACTCCCAAGGTTTTCAGGTACAACACCATAGACAGAAATAGGCGGCCCCCGGGCTCAGTTGTAACGTCCTCCGTCATCAATGTAGGGATGGTTGAGGGTAATTACACTGATTGCGTGACATAAATGGCCTGGAAATATAATAAGAGTTCTTAACCAACAAATTGCAAGGTTTATATGACAGGTATCATTGTTTCTTGAAATAAAGAACTAAATAAAATATGCAACGAATATATTATTTATATTGTGAGGCAGAATGTCGTGTAAACATTTCTCACTCAACAACGAAACTCGTTCGTTGCATGATCATTTCGAGACTCGTCTTTTTTTTTTTTTTTTTTTTTTTTTGTGTTGGTTTTGAGCCTTTTACGTTGCTTGGTGTCATGATAATAAATCAATGCAGACTGATTCTGTTGGTGAAGGATGAGAACCACTGAGGAAGAGAAGTGAGAAAAGGCGAAATATTTGCTTGGAAGCTGTACAAAAACAAGAGGAAACTAAAAACGCTGTGGGTGCTGTACATATTGTCTGTATTGTAGAGCATTTGTTACCTTAGTAAAGTATTGCTTTAGACCCAGCTATGATATCCGATACTAATTGATTGCAGGGGTACTTTTAACCACTTTACATGATGTTTCATTATACCATATGTAGTCTATGTGATTTACTGAAGGAATCTCGCCTAGTCCACCAACACACTAACACACGCTACTCACCAGAGAGTGAGTGAGTGAGTGAGTGATGGGGGTTTTACGGCTTCACCCAACCCATTCGGGTGATACGGGCGCTAGAACAGAAGGCCCGGAACCGGCCTTTCCCCCGACTCTTATCGATAAATACCAAGGGTTCTTTATCCTGCATACCACCATAGACAGTAGTACACAGCGCCCGCCTTGTTACGCAGTTGGGCAGCACTGCTGAGTTACAATCATAACACCCGTGGCGTGATCGGGTCTTGAACCCGGAACCTCGACCCTCACGGTCGACATAGGATTGCAGACAGTGGTTTAACCCACTGTGCTATCACGTTACTCACCAATACAGCAATACCCCAATTCGACCTGAATACATGCATGAATATATAACACATACTTGAATAGACACGTAAGAGGCCCAAGACAATCAAACATAAGTAGCATTAAACACCTTAATGGGAAGTAAATATTTTAATTAGATAACTTAATAGTTTAACTTAAATATGGGAGGTATGTTAGGATTGCATGGGTGCTTCTAACTACTTTACATGATGTTTTATTATACCATATGTAATTATGATTATTTAAACTCTGCCTATGTATGTAGACCTTCGGGCAGAGCGTGCACGGGATTGCTTCCATCTCTCGAGAGGCAATCAGCAATACTGAGAGGTCAGCAGACTAGGATGCAATTTGCGGACAATGGAGGTCAGAAGTTCGACAATAAGCGATAATCGGGAAGCAAACACAACCATAATTGTCGGTTAGCAAATATTCGGAAGGCACCAATTTACTACACTGTCTATTATAAACGGAGGCTGCCGTACAACTACGATTCTAGTATATAAGACGAATATTTTCCATGAACAAATGAGAGAAAGAGACACACTGTACACTTCACACACTCCACTCTCTCCCTCTCGTGCGTGCGTTTTGGAACATTTATTATTGTTGATACTCTACTCGGAATATTTGCTGAAGGTAAATTAAAGCCAATATGAAGTGATCGGTTGAGTCTTCGTTATTACGAGCTTAGAACTTTTCATCAAACCCGTGAATAAATGATGTAGAATTGGAGTACATCAGTACAATAGAGTACGTCACTGATGATGTCATTCTACCCAACTGATCGAAATAAAATATTGGATCCGATATCAGATATTCACCAAAGGAATGCTGTCTTCGAGATGAGGAAGTAAACATTATTCTCTTAAGCAGCTGTCGATTTTGAAACTCACCCTGCCATTCCAAAAATAGTGGCTCTTATGAATTAGACAGGAATCGGCTTCAAGCCTTTTATAAGCATATTCTGCTTCTAAATAACAACTTACATTTTATATTATAAATCAGCCATTTAAAATAGATATGATCACTGAGAATAGATTCATTTAAGAGAGATAGAGAGAGGGGAGGGTCAATTAAGGACTTCGTAAGGGGATAAACGTTTTAAAGGGCAGCGAGACAGAAAGAACACTCGATAAGGAAGTGAATGTTCGAACGGAATGAACAAAGCGAGAAGAAGGAATGAAAGGGCAAATGGATTTCCAGTTGACGGTGATGCATTGAGAGGCGCCTGCAATTTAAAGAATTACACGAAAACAGATTTGGACTGAAATGAGGACGTCTGTGTGTAAAGAGGGCCTCTAGTTGTCTTAAGACAGTCAATCGATAATTAAACTTTGATATTTGCGTATTACACGTTAGTTACGCTATTAATTTTATATAGCGTTTATTAAAACATATTAGAGACACAGTTTAGGTTTGTTTACTTGTGTGTGTTCTTGTTGTGTTTACGTTCTCTTAGAACCGAGAGTTACAAACCGAAAAATTATAAACAATTATAAACTTTTCAAGTTTCGGCTCATAAAAAAATTGAAGAAGGTGCAATTTGGTGGTTTTATGTGCACGTTCGTGTATAGTAATTTTGTGTGAAATGATGAATATAGTAAATGATTTGCTAATGATGCTAATAATCAACTAACCGCCTGTTTCTTGTTCACATGTCTTTATGTTATCACTTCAGCTATGAGGCCTTGCTCACAGGTGATTTGGTATATAATTTAGTACTTAATTACCACAAGGGACATTCATCAAAGTTCAATTCAATCAAACACAGATATTGGTTAGATCAACTGCTTTAACCAAAGCTGTTGTGGGAAGATCAATGAGGATATGACCCAATACTATTATGTTAATTACGAATACATGCATCTGCTTTTATCTGCTTGTTACGTAATGAAATGGTGCGCGGTTGCTGGATCAAGATAAAACGAATACATGTCTTTGTGCATGCTTACGTAATGTGCTCGATTAGATGGTTTCATTACACCACACGATCGCAATGACAATTCATTAACACGGCGCAAGTGCAACATTTAGCGTGGCGTGCCATGGGCCAAACACGATTCGCAATCAAGTCTGTTTTTCACCTGAATTAACTTTTAAGTGTGGCAGTGTAGGCTGACTTGAGCCTATAATATCTCCCGATTGTAATTTGAACGTTTATTTAAAAATAGCCCGCAATATGAGAACTGTTGATTTACATGTAGCATACGATCATATAAGCTGATTAAATTCCGCACATAAAGCAAAACACCTTCATCTTCTATATTGAAGTTATAGAAGCTGAAGATGTTTTATGTGCGGATGTGTTATAATATTATGTGTATAATTTAAGCAGCTTTTATGATTACTGCTCTCGACTTAATAAGAAATCCCGATATGTTGATGGTCAACCACAGAGTTTATTGTAAAACACTGAGATGGAGAACGGAAATGGATAGAATTCAACACCCAGAAAACGACATCCACAGCCTTAGGGTTCCTGCTGTGGTCAAAGCAACGCAAATTCCAGACATTCAGCCGCTGTCCTATCTAAGTTAATCTCGAGAGCAACGCGGAATGAAAATCAAATCTAATGCTTACATGTGTTCTGTTTGTAAATTTTCTTTGCAAATGGCCTCCTCTGAAAGCTAAATTTTCTCAGCCTCTGTGTCAGCACTCTGTGACATTTAGTATACTAAGTGTGCACAGTTCCTACATTTCTAATGTAAATCACCAAGACCACAGATTCGAACCATGTTTGTGACATGCCGATTAATGACCTAAGTATATATTATTAAGTCATGTAGTTTTAGTCGGTTCGGTTGGTTGGCTCGACTCCAATGCCACTATAAACAGAGAAGCGAGGTTATTTAAATTAAAGGTCGTTCATTTCACCACAAATGTAGTAGAATAAAAGTTCTTGGCAATTAATTAATGGATTAATGTGAAAAGCGAATTTCTGCTTATTAATTTGGATCATTTCACTAGTTAAATGCATCCAAAATGTTTCCTCTTTGTGTAGTGAACCACGTTGAAGCTATCGTTACAATAATATTATGGTGAGTACTGCAATTGCATGTCAATGCCGTCATGCTTGATCAAGAAATGTGCGCCGAACTGAACGAACTGACCTACCCGATCAAAAAAAAAAAAAAAAAAAAAAAAAATTATAAAAATGACCAAGCACAAATCGATCGGTCCAGCCTTGACCGGTTCAACCCTGGGTTTTGTCCAATTTCCCTTTTCAGCATAGAATGCCACTCTCTAGCTGAGTGGTTATGTTCATAACTCACACCATAAAGGCAATGACTGAGCTGTCAATGTCGACATAATTGGACCATCGGATGCGTATTGTAGCCTATGCCGAAGTAGTGCGTGGCGCGTGCTATGATAAATCAATGGCAAATCAATGATGACTGATGTCGTCCATTTCGGCTATTCCTTCCAGTCACACTCCATTCAAATCTGTAATTACAGAAAGCTGTAAATCTCATTCTGATATCCAGAGTAATCTCGCGGAGTATGTCAATATATTCTCACTGTGTCACAGCTTTTGAGAAAACGCATTTCTATGTTTTGTTTTCTCATTAATCGAGGGGAAAAGGGAGGAAATATTCTTGGGATTTACTCGGGATTTGGATAGGGTTATGGTGATTGCATGATATGAATGTGAGAAGGAGATCTAGGGAGTTCATACCCCGCTCCCACATTGCAATCAGATCACTTTCATCATACAATATGTAGCCCAGCTGCTCCCAAGTTCAGTGAGTGTATTAATTGACACTGCAGATTCCTGAGTAGGTTGATGACCTCTTTTAGTTCTAAGCAGTGTTCATTGTAGTAGTTTGCAGTCCTCGTCCAATCGGGCCGTCTGCTGTGCCCTCTTCAACCCTCCTTCCCACGCCAAAATGTTGCTCACCCACTTATTTCTTCTCCTCCCACGCCTTCCACTCCCATACATCTCTCTTCTTTCAATCGAAGCATGTAGTGCGAAGCTTCCGCTTCTCCTCTTCCGGTGTCCGTATTTCTAATATTCGTTTTCCGTTCAATTCATGTGCGTTAATTAGGGGTTTACTTTATTCCAATCAATCGAAATTGTTAAGGAAAGTCAGATTAATTGACCTACCTATCAATGACGAGATAATAATTAGCAATTAACAGGCAAATTAGCATACAATAATTTAATAAACATATGACCAGACAAAATAGAGACTTTATTCACACAATCACAATATAAATCACCAATGATGCACACACTTCTGTTCCATCTCACCAAGCAAAGTTATGTTTCATGCGATTTCAAATGCTCACTTTGTATGATATATCATTAGGCAGTTCGTAATGGACATTTTCAAATGCTTAGTCCATTACATCATGTATGATTGATTAGATTGCTTTCAGTTATAGGGCCCTAGATGTCTCGCCACGTATACAACACAATACTTTATTTTCTTGACAAAAAAAAGGAGGTTTTGATCTTTTATCCCATGGTAACACTAATTTGGCTTTTGGGAACATTTTTTTTTCCGTGGAATATAATTTCCTTGGTCAAGCGTAACAGCGGAAAAATCGGTGTCCTACAGTAGCCATAGATATAAACTTGCTCATTGCTCAACAGTCACGGGATTCATGAGCGGAATCTGTGTATTGGACAACTTGTTGGGTCGGCTGATAGCAGCATTGGTTGTCGTAAACGTGGCATGGTTCGCATCTTGTTGTTGCGATTGAAGAGTCATCAATTCCGACAGCGGCAGTAAATGTCGCGAAGTGTTTCTTGATATTGTGTTGGTCTGGAGTTGTGTCTCTGACGGCAAGGTTGGGTAGCAAGAAAACCGACGCTTATTAGTTACAGTGGTGGTCCGACACGTGCTCCGGCTGTGGGTCAATAACCAAAGCAGTTGCTTACGAAATTTCTGACCAGTTGCGCAATATAGAAAGAAGTTGATGCAATGATTAGTGAACATCAAAAGTACAGTAATGGTGCGGACCAACTGGTAGTTCAGCATGGTCGACAGATCCGAATCCATGCTGAGGTATTTGACAAATATGTTTGCTATACTGACAGGGAGCGTTGTAAGGAGAAAGGTTACCGAGATTGACATCAACATAACGGTTATTTTACCACCACTGTCTGCAGGGTTGGTGCGGACGAAGTGGCGATGGGAAGGGAGACGTGAACCAGGCGTCTGCATCGAGCGCCGATCACGCCTTGCTTTGACGACTTGTAGAACTATAAGTACATTAAGTGTGAGTATGATGACAAAGGGGAGGAATGAGTACACAACAGTATCAACCCATGGCCAGATATCATTGATCAGAGTCTTGTATTGGTCTCCGCCGGCACAGTGGTATACCTCCTCGCCAGTGCCTAGCGTTGTTTGTTTTACCTCTACCGTCCAGAAGAAATGAGAATTCATGAGGAACAACACGACGAAAAGGCTGACAACCACTTTGTATGCTCTTTGGCGGTGTTCTCCGCCGCTAGGGGCCTTCAAAGGTCGACACACTGCAAAGAAGCGCTCTATTGTCACCACAACGATGAGCCACCCAGAGAAGTCACTACACGTGTACCCAATGGCATTGATCATCTTGCAAGAGATGTTGCTCCTGTCTTTGATATCAGATCCAGTAATTTCACCCAGCCACAGTCTGAGGAGACCGAGGTATAACACAAGAGTGTCCGCCACAGCAAGAACTGCCAGGTACATGTATGTGGCATACTTGCGAAGGGACTGTCTTGTTAGTATCACAATAGACAAGATGTTTCCCATGGTCCCTATGAGCAGAAGTACTGGAGGAGCATACGTCATTAAATACTTGTGCAGGCGGTAGCTCTGGAATTGCAAAAGTTCTTTCTCGTAATCTTGGACGAACATATTATTTTCTTCTGTTGTCAGTCACGGTTGAGTATGCTGCAAATATATAAAATATATTTGTTAATTAATATGCATTAAATATACTAAACTTTGACTGCATCAATATTGGTTATTTTCGACAGTCAACCAAGACAATTCACACTGCATTTAACCAAAGTTGCAAGTGCGGCAAGGTCACACGAGAGTATGAGAAATTAATCTTATTCACAGCACGTTAACGACCCACAAGGCACAGTCGGTGTGCATTTGTATGGAAATGAGCCAGCTCACTAAAACCAGACCGCTTTTCATCGCCATCCATTTGGTGAAATCGAATCTAGTTCAGGTGGCTGAGTTGTTTTTATTCGATGAGGGATCGATGATTTACATCGAGAAGGGGCTAACAAAAAGGTTGGCTTTTGTTGTTTCGTCGACGGCGAGCAGTCGGATAAATGTTACTCTTCTTTTGAAAAGAAATTGAGACAAAGGAAATCCGAGAGAAATACCGTTGGAATTGTTCAATTGTGTCATTGAATTGTTTATCTGGTTCTTTGCGTGTGTCCACGAATTGGTTGGGAAGAAGAAGAAACAAAGGTAATAGATCACAAGGATGCACACATATTCCAATATACGTAATCTAATACATACATTCTCGATATCCGAAACCGAAACAAATGGATCCTTTTTTATATGGAATAAAGGTAGACTTCGTCGTGATTTGATGTAGCTCGTATGTATATAGTACCGCTTCATCTAAGTATATCAAACATGATGTATTGGGAATGAAGAATGCGTAAAGCATTCATAAAATCAGATAGAATCTGTATCGTTTGTGTATGAACGAGAGGAAGACAATAAAATCCGTGCCTGTGTTATGCTAAGTGCTGTCACCATGCATGGGAAGCTTCGATGTCTCTATCAAAAACCATAATCTTGATGCAGCATCCTTTTGATGGACAAAAACAATGTCTGGCAAACTCAGTTTTATCTCCTGCATGGAGACAAGTGTGTCTCCTCAGAAATAGATATTCACGAAAGGGACATTATCATACCAAGACAAGAGTGGGCATGGCTTACAACCTCACAGCATGAGATCCACAGAAGCAACCGATGTTTAGGGCTATATATATGCCCCTGTTCAAAGGTGCAAGTCACATCCTAACAACTCTTATAGGGCAACTGGAAATGAGGATGATAACACCCACCTCGGCCGCTTTCGGCTGAGGGATTACTGCTTATGCCATGCTGAGAATGCAAATACTGAGAGAAGGATATAAAATGGGGCAATTGCTTAGAGTGTTTCCGTTTTATGCAATGAAATGTAAGCCATATGAAATGTTCGTTGACAAGCTTTCAGTTTTCAATGTGCATTTCACAATTACCTTGGTTTTTGGTTAATTCTTAATCATCGCTGATCGAATCAATTCTCTAAAACGGACACCAACAGAAGAAGAGAGAGGAGAGATTTATGGGTCGTTGGAGGAGTCTGCCAATTAAGTATGTTAAGTTTAGGTCTCATTTGCATGATATGATTGCTGGCGATTCGGTTGGAGAAGATTGAGTTGGGTTTTCTGTTTTGGACACAGCCATGAGAAATATCAGGATAGAGGACATACTACATGAATAACTGATAGCTATAGATACACATCACTTACTGGCTGTACGCTCCTTGTGTGCAATTTTGATATATCCTTTGTAGGATAGAGTGTTCTTGGAAGGAGCTGGTCAAGGGGAAGCTTCTGACCTGACCCTCCTGTCTGACACCCAGGGGACGCATTTATGATGCAAGGAGCAGCCCCTCTTGTTATCCTCCACTAAAATAGGTCACTAATAGCTCATAAAGATGTAATCAAAGATCATAACGTCTTCAATGGCAAACACGCAAAGCGTTACGATTCTAGTTCCAATAATATCACATTTTAAGCCATATTAAGGCTCAAGTTAACCGCCAGACATGCTAAAAAGTTATTCAGCAGACACAATTTAGTTATGACATAATAGTGCACCCAAATTGCCAAGATACTGCCCAATGATAGAACGCTCGAGAGTAGAGTGTCGCTGGTTACTATAGCAACAGCATTTGAATGAATGAAAATGTGAGTATGTTTATATAAAACGCTGTCACACGCATTTATAATTTAATGTTAATTATTAGGCATCACTAAGTAATGGGCAGAATAAATTACATAATTATATACACACATAATATGTGGATTGCTTAGAACGCGCATTATAAATATTCCAATGCCTTGTCCTGTGACAATAACATAAAAAAAATATGTTGCAAAATTCATGTCAACTAAACGGCCATTCACCCCAAACGTGTGTTTATGATGTCACAGAGAGACATTTATCTGGCTCGTGCGTCATGCCCTGGGTATAAATAGCCATGACTTTTGAATATTTCACTGAGATATTATGATCAATTTTGCCCCAACAAAGAAAGTCAGAAAGCGGTGGTACTAATAGCTACTAAATATAATTAACATTTCAGCAATGAATCACTACAAATGATAGAGGGTGCCAAGATCATCATTTATCCTTTCCTTCGCTGATAATTATTACGTAAAAATTCAACCATATACACTATAACTCACACGTTATGCCACATTGTCCGGTCAAGAGAATGACCGCAATTGATCTCTATTGGAGCACGTTACTTTCAGTTCATCAGAGGTGTTACTTTTTTTTTTGCACTGCAAATAACATTGATGGACATTGATTCGGTTTTAATGCGCTTGAATTGCATGCACTTTTGTGGCCATGATCACGTGATCGTCAAGTCAACGCTGATTGAACGTAAAGTGCAATAAAGCACGGTGTATAGTAAGTGCGTTTTATAGTTTACGCAATCACATCCCCGTTTGAGGCGTCAGACAGCAAATGAATAGATGCGTCGTCCAACGATTCAGGATATAACACTGTCTATATGCCAAATACGACCAGTAGAAGAGACAATTAAGCGAAAGCAGCATAACGAAAAATTCATAATAATAGATAAATATAAAAATGAAAATGAACACCGAGAAACAAAGAAGGCTGAAATATACCTGTATGTACTGAGAGGGCTATCTGATTGCATTTGCGATACGTTGCTCCACTCCGACCTTTAAAGTAATTCTGAAAGCCTTTAAAACCAAGTTTGCGTGCGTCAGTCGAAGTAATCAACGACAAGCTTAAATTACAAGAGATGAGTGAAGGTTCCATTTCCCCCCAATGTCCCTCTTTCTAGCCGGGTGTTGGTCTGCTCTCTTCGAGGTCACGTGACTTGATTTGAATGTAATTGACAAGATTTGGCACCACCTGAAGAAGGTACAGGTGGTCAAATTGATTAACAGGTAACAGCAATAAAATCAAGTACAATGATTTAATTTAGGTGTGGTGTTTGTCTCTCAATAGTGATAGTTGGGGCAGAGTTCATAGTGACTTATCATAGATTAATTCATAATGTAATACCTTTAATCTGATTGCATGGCTCAATGAATTAGCACCCAACTTTGGTAAATATGGTTACAATCGATACGGACAACTCGCATCATACTTTGTGTTAAATATACTGGGATGCATCAACTATTCCTTTAGGTGTAGCCTTTGAAACTCTAAATAAAGGAAACGTTCTATGATCTAGTTGTATTTCGTAATAAATTATAGATCCCATAATGATACTGCCAGGTCTCTAAGATTTGGTCTTCTCACAAACAGATTGTTTAAAACAATATAGTTAGTCGGTAGTTACGAGAAAGTGTCACATCGCTCATTTGATTTATCTTTAACCACTCTCGATATAATCAAACAAACAAACAAACTAAACAATCCTAAATATAATTATAACAAATCACATACATGTTCTGGTTGAATCCACAGAAACCCCCGATGTGTTCAACCCAAACGATGTTCTGCTGGGTGCTGCCCCACAGCCTTGAGTTTATATCCAGAATTAATGCTTGTCAGTTGGCACCCTGAGGCCAATGGGGTTTCTCGTAGCATTGGTTTCGTGTTTCAAATGGTACACAGATATGCGAAATTTATTGCAAATGAGAGAACCGCCATAAACTCTGCAACACAGAGCCATGATGTTTTCGTGAATGGGGGTGTTTGTGTTACATAAGTCAGTTTTTAACGCGCCTTGTGTGATATATGCAACACCATTGAGACAGGGAGTATTACATTTAAATAAGGTTCTATCTTCACGGTGTGAGAGTCATTTGAGTGCACCATCAATATTGCTTTACGCGTTTGTTATTATTGATCGTCATTATGAGTGTGATTGCATGCCCAGTTTCAATTTACTTTTTGCCATACGCTAGCATTCAGATGCATTCTGGTCTAGCGGGACAATAAGTCACCATGTCATAATTGGCGACCTTTATTTCAGATCGCTTTGGGGGTTACAGCCTGACGTTTTCGACAAAACTGAACTGCATCACTAAATTCACTATTCTGACGTAAGATAGCGCGAAAACTAACCCAGCGAAATCCAACTTCTATTCCGCTAATTGAGACAGCGGTACATATCCTCATTTCGAGGCAATGATTGCGGGAGCTGAGAGACAACCACGTGTTTACAGCTGAATCACAAACACCGACCGATGAATTCGCACCAGACAAAATAATGTCACTGCAAGCAATATAAACTAACACGTTTCAAGAATTATGACGTCACTGTTATGAACAATCGAGCAGTGATTGCTTTGATCCTTTTGCTCAGAGTGGTGAGAAATTTAACACGCAATTACTTATTAAAGTGGATCGATACGTAATCATAATATTTGTGGCATTCTACATGATTATTAAATATTAAGACCAGCTGTTATCAATATTAGCGAAACCATAGGTTGTTGACGGAATGTAACACACAAGTGTTACATAATACCCGAGATGCTCACAAAGAGCTAGGTAGCTCATTAATTTTGCCGATCTATAACATTTGGGGCCCGTTTCTCTTTCCAAACCGAAGCCTGGTTCTGGCAACTGATTGTAACCATTCTCACTGTTGTCGTGGAACTAGAATCTGGTTCCTCTTAAATCACGCAAGACTTGGTTATCAGTATCTTGATTAGAGTGCTCGAGTGCGAACTAGGACTATCGAGATACCATTTCAACTCTCGTGAACATCATCCGTGACCGCGACTTGGTCTTAAAGACTCTTAAACGGTAACCAAACTCGAGTTCGGTTCGGAAAGAAAAACACGGCTCTAGAAATCAAGAATTCCTGTCACGACAATAGGTTTGTGATGTATTACTTCCTGGAACCAGTGATTCCCTCCTGCGTTGCTGAGCGTAGATGGCAAGAAGTTTTTATGACACGGATATGTATATTTAGTGCTTCAAATCAATGGAAAAGGATAGTATATATTGTTGCTATAAATACATTTTACTGCTTGTATCATAAACATGCAATATAAAATGATGAAAATCAATGTTCGTATCACTGGTATGCCAGGGCTCAGTTGTTTTGTTAATCAGCATTTTTTTGTTGTTGGCATTTAGTGGTTTAACAATGCAATGGTAATTATAGTTCAGAGATGATTTAATGTACATGCAGTAAAGGGGAAAATAATTACCCAACCCATAGGTTGCTATAGGTTGGATGATTAGTTTGCCCTTTATTTCCAATGAGTTAAAACATATACCAGCCTCGTAATATTTTAAGTACATGACGCTTTGAGGAGTGTTTTGCAAGTGCAAATTCATAAACAAAAGCATGCACAATGTTGCACAGCTAGTAATCTAATTTGCACCAAAGATACAAGAACCCAAATGCATGATAATGTTATGCTTTTGAGGGCGCCACCAATTAAACAGTTTTCAAGTATGGTATTATAATCAATAACTTCTAAGAATTCTACTTCAGCTGAACTTAATGTATTTAGGGATAGACTGGTTCCACTGTGAACATTACACCTTTACACAGCAGGTGGTGTGGTGATAACGCCCGAGGAAAGAAATATAGTACGGAGCTCAAAGTGCGGAGAAACTGCCTACAATTCACTGGATTTATCGAGGTGGTTATGGTCAGTGCAGGGGACTCAGGGTTTGGCTTCAATGTCCTAATGGGCTGCCCTTGGCTTTTATGGAACTCACAGAGGAGTTCATCTGAATTCATCAACATAAACTGTGGGAGGTGCGCCTGGTGGCGACTTATTGCCAAGTTTAGACTGATGAAGGCTGTGATGTTTGGTGTAATAAGGTGCTTAGGTCATTTATTAGGTGCAAACTGAACTGAAATGCATAGTTTATATTGCAATGCTTACAATTATTAAAAGAAAAGAATTATCTATACCATGAGTGAAATAGGCGAATATTCTTATAAACTAGCGAAATAACTCATGTATTACGTTTTATGATTATTCATAAATGGTTGTCCAAATTTAATATCTGTAGTGCGGATTGAACGAAATAATTTACGATATGCATGTAGATTTTGAAATTCAAAGAAGACTTTTGTGCAGCTTGCTTTTTTCTTGTGTGCAATTGTTGGTCGTTGAATGCAGAAATTAATACCGAGGTCAAAAATTAATGCGATCCAATTTCACTGCTAATAACCACATGCTCTAAGTACACCTATATCAATTCCCCATGATGTGTCTGACACTCACCGTTGCGACTGAATAGATCTTAATCACATACAGTGGTATCCCATTGTATTTATTTCGTATCCATTATACAGGATCCAGATCCTTTGAAGTACTTGGAGTACACAGTGCTGCAAACCCTCTGTGAAGTCTAACCGCAAATACACCGCACGCCTGAAAAGTGCGAGCGCTGATCTGAGGCTAAAGAAGCGAGGAGTTTGAATGCGAGGAAACGAGGAGGCAAGGGCCTAGAGGCGGCCGATCGGGCAGCTCAGCCGACGTAAGCTTATGCACCGCTTTGAATTAATTTGCTTCGTGATTATCAGGAATATAGCAAAGCAGCAATACTCACCATAGTCGCCGGTGCTACGTCCCTTGGATTGGAAACCTAGAAAAATAAAAAAACGCGATGAGAGATGAAATTGATGGCGAATTCACCTGCACCACCCACTGACAGGCATTGAACAACAATAGTACTGTGTGGATCAATCAATCAATCAATCAATCAATCAATCAATCAATCAATCAATCAATCAATCAATCAATCAATTAATCAATTAATCAATCAATCAATCAATCAATCAATCAATCAATCAATCAATCAATCAATCAATCAATCAATCAATCAATCAATCAATCAATCAATCAATCAATCAATCAATCAATCAATCAATCAATCAATCAATCAATCAATCAATCAATCAATCACTTCCCGATCTATTGAATAATTCGAGTTACGGCTAATGAACTGGATATAGCTCACGCGAATGGTCGCTTCGTTTCAGTTGATTGCAACTATTGACCAGTTCTTCTGGTGGTCACTCGGCGGCTGAGATTGATGACCAGCGGCAATTGACCACACTTATTGGACTGACCCATGCCTTAGGGCAATATACAACATTTCCCGCTTTAGAGCAACATTTCATCTCTTGTGCCCGCAATAATTCGTGGAAAGTTACAATACGGATTCTTCACAATCGTTTACAGATATCATTGCTGGTGTGCCATAATATCAATATTGATGTTTTCGTATTACAAATACGGCGAATTTTTATCAAAAAGTCATTATTTTTATGAGAACGGAGGAGCGGATAAAGAATTTACAATTCCCCAAATATGAGAGCTATGTTTATCCAGTCACAAAAGCAGATTTCTTCAGGTAATAAGCAACCTTTATCGTATTGTCCAAATGCTTTTACAGATCCCACGTGTGTATCCGATTCCTGGGAAAAAAAGAATACCATTATCCTCTTGAACAGAGGTAAAAATACGTCTGAAATACGAACTCCATTTTTAGCAATATGAATTGGATACATGACAAGAAAACCTTGTGCTGGTAATGGGTTTGGTGAGAGTTAGCCCACTGTGTTTTTCATCCCATGGCACGTAAAATGTGTTTTATTCTCCTCAATTTAAATGAACATATCTAATCCGTGAAGCATGGACAATGTGCGTAGATAAGATGAATGCCACTTTGTATCTGCACAATGTGATTTTAACCAATTTGTCCTTCCTGATGTGCAATATGTTCTCTAACAGATTGCAACGCACCATAAGACCCCTTCTGTGACACAGCTCATTGTCCATATTTCAGAGCTTGCGACGATTTGAATCCAATCACGTGACATCCGTTGACCAATCAGATACGTCTAGACAAAGATGGAGTCTAATAATTACACGTGCTTTATACATTCCTCTCTTGAGAGAGCAAAGGTTATCCAATCAAACCCTCGTGATTTTACACCATCAAGCACTCTCGATCTGTCTTGGTTTTTTTCCTCTGAATTTGCATAGTGTTTTCACTGCTGCTTTCACTTGTCAGCAGGTCATGAAAGAATGTAAGTCATCATTCGACTCAATCAGGCCAAACGACAAGTTGACATCGTCACGTAAGCGCCAGCGTTTACAGACTTCTGCGAACACGAGAAGGCAATTTGTTCATTACGTTTGCTCTTTTATTTCTATAAGGTAGGCATCATGTCTGTTAAATGAATAGAGCGGATAGCCGTGGCAGTCATAATAGTAGTCTGGCCTCGATTAGCAAAGATTTTTGCTCTAGTTTTGTCATTCTATTTAAAGATCAACAAAACTGTAACGTTGAAGCAACGTTAACTGATGTCATGGTGGTAAGTGAGGAAGATTAGAAGTAATATGCCCTCCCTCCTCCCACAGAAAAGTGTTTGTGTTGTAAAGAACGAAGAAATTTGTCTTTATAGAAAACACATCACACACAACACAACACAAATATAGGTCAACACAGGGTGAACTACACTAATTGAAACATAGTTATAACATGGTATAGATCTACAGGTACAACACAAGAAAGATGCTGTGTCTATCATTACCATTCAGGCAATTGAGGATTTAATTGCCAATAGATCGATTGCGACGCTTATTTTCGATAGGCAGGAAATTGAGTGTGCCCTATATTTAATATGTGTTATGATATGATGACTTTTTCTTCTTTCTTTCCCTTTATTCTGGTCTCCCCTATATATTATTTTCTTCTTTCATATTATGTAAAAAAATATTTCGCGAATAAAATTGTATATACATAGAATGGGGTTGCTTTCGTCTGTGTAATTATCAAAATATTTCCACCTCGTCATTATTCCGTCATTGTCTCGTTTGGAATTTTATCCGAGAATTCATTTTAATTATGCAAATATGTAAGGCTGTAAATGGTTGCACCAATGCGTTAATTACATCATTCCGTCATATGCATGCATTGTAATGCATAGAGGAATGCAAAATATGAAAGACCTATTATATTATGTCAGTGCATTGGATTTTGCAGAGACTGAATATACTGAGGAAGGGCGATTGTGAGTGCTAAACGTTTTGATCATAAAGGAAAGTTCTGCTAAGATTCGAACTCCGGGTCTTCTTGCTGTTTATTAGACATGCGCTTTAACCAACTAAGCCACAGAGCCACTTGTGAAATAATCGCATCAAAAATTGAATTGTATCGTAAATAATACGTATCATAAAAAATATCATAAAAACACGTGTACAGAGAAACCACCCTTTCAAGATCACACGATCAATCGCAATTTAACATGAGACGAGGTTAAGGCGATGGACTGCAAATCCATCACGCCTTGTCCGCGAGCGTTTGAATCCGTTCCCTTTATATCGTTGTTTTTCATTTTTCATTTTTCATTTTCATTTTTTTTTTTTTTTTTTTTTTTTTTTTTTTTTGAACACGATTTTTTGTATAAGAACTGCTGAAAGTTCTACTCACTCTCATTGTTGACAATAATTGATAATAAACCGCATATTTAAATCTGACGAGAGAAGAAGGCCAAATTGTAAACCTCTCAATTTTCACTTATCAAGGAATTGACCCACAGAAAGCGTAATGTCTAAAAATATGTCAGTCAAAAGAGTTTTTGTCATTTGGGATGCATCCTCTATCATCGATAAATAGTTCAAAGCAATCAGAGGTCTTCTTTAAATTCAAATTGAATCAACATTCAAATTGAATTTGAAAGTTGATAAAAACAATAACAAGTTAGGCCAACGTGCACTGATATCATACTTATCATATATATTTACATGCAACAAAGTTCCGGAGGATAATTTTGTCTAACTTCCTCGATTTACATTATACTCTTTGGGTGCCAGTATAGCCTCTAGATAAAGTTCAGAATACTTGGCACCTTATACTGTTGAGCATAACCACACACAAACCAAGCCTGGCATCAAAATATGCTCAAAGTCATGAAATTATATCAATATTGAGGCACCGATTTCCATAATCACAGCAGGTCATATGCCCTATCAACCAGTTGAATAAGTTAACAATGATCAATACCTTCAAATGTACAGATGAGTGACTGATTTGAATCCAGGAGCAACGAACAGGAGAATCCGTTCAGATCGGTTTCGTGAGGCAATATGTTCATTTTTTTAGGATGGATTTCATTCAAATGTAGTCATAGATTATGCATTTTTTAATCGCATAGTATTTCTGCTTTGATGCCATAATAATAAGGCAATCGAATACTAAATAATAACTCCTTGATGCTGGAAACCGTATAATCACATTCGACTCAAAACCTGGGTCCGATTCTTAATTGAAAATTAAATCGACATGGCTTACGGACTTGTCGTGTCACGGTCTGAAAGTACAGTTGCCATGGAAATTCGAACCATGATTTCCGGATTAAAAGAGTAATTTCATTCATAATAATAGTACATAATATGTACCAATTTACCACACGAGGAAGAAACATAGCGTGTGCAGAAAATATTCATCAAAAGTTCGAAGATTACCCTAATCATTGAACCCTGAAAACCTCATCTATCAGAAAACAATTTATAAAACTTGGTTCGTTATTATGAAAACATTGAATGGTAGAATGCCCAAAAACAGCTCAATCTTTTTGGCTGATTTGTTGGTCATCGCTCACTCTGGTGGTTAAACATGGCCTTGTACGTCATTTGTTTATGCTTTTCTGGCAGCCAACAAGTGGTCATTTCCACTAATTAAAGGATCACATGACCTCAATCACGTGATACTCACATTGCTCTGCAATTCATCAAGAGTCAATTTGCGAAATATCACCGATAAAGGCAGTATGCAATGACTGGTTGACGAACAATTGAAGGAAGACTTTTGAATGGAATTTACGGTACACTCACAATTACTGCATGCTTTGTTGGCGATTTTTGAGCAACTCCGTTCCTCTTTTCTGTAAATTAATCATTGAAGATAATTGCAAGCTTTTAATTTAGTTCTGAGGTCTATTGATTTAACAATAATTTATTTGGACCAAACATACCAGATCTTATAATAAAAAGCTGCATTGTAAAATAGCAGGACGACAAAGATATTATACAGCTCCTAGGCATGAATTACTATATCAAAGGTTGGCCCAGTGTGTGCATGACTTCCATGATGTGTCCATTATGGCGCAAATTGGACGAATTTAGCGCAACGTTTTGGAATATAAATAAATCATTTTACTTATCCCCTCTGCTCGTATTTGAGCCTAAGGAGGTCGCAGATGGTGAGAACATTTTTATTGCACCGAGAAAGGGGCTTGTCCATCACATGTACAATAAGGTCATTTCGTCTCCATTTTTATGCTTTCCCGACCTCTCATTTCATGGAAAACCTTTTGTGTCAAATACAGCCAAGACCAATGGCATGTTTTTTTTAGTAATGCTCAGTGGATAGGGTAAGCCAGTGAGAACTTCACACAAAGGCGTTTTCTAATAAGTCACTGAGGTCCAGCTGAGGTCTAAATCCATGCTTTGCCTCCATAGTATTCCATGGCAACTGTGAATAATACAGAAACCATGAAAGTTGCTATAGCAACCACCTTTAATCACAAGAGGTGTAAGTGTGCACACCTGCTCATTCGGGAAAATATTGCGTAAAATGAGCAGGCCTCCAAAAACAAGTTCAAACGTGATGTATGAACTTTGATATTGCCTGCTTGTTCATTTGGTGCTTTCAATTCAAGATTGTTAATTCCATCCCTTAATTAAGACCGTCCCTTGAATTAACAACATTGATCGAATTAAACAAAATATTTTCTCTTCGTTAGCCTTTGCGTTGATGCTCACCTTTGCCTGAACAGAACCACCAGCGGATATCACACAGTGCTCAATACGAATAAGATCAAATGGATGATCAACTGCCATCAGCCGACTACAGTGATCGTGTCACTATGATCTCGCAAGTGTTCGTGTAAACAATGATCCGTTGATTCGAGGCATATTTGGCAGAGCAGGGTACATAGCGTATCATGTCAACAGGGCATACAGATCACCTTAGCGGAAACAATCCAATACTATTTTTTATAATTAATTAATTATACATAACCAATAACTACAATGCATAGAGTGGGCTTTGTAATCTAAAATTTTAAATATTTGTGTTACGCATTATAATTATTATCTAGCTTTGGAGAACTAGACAAATTATTTCACAATTAATTAACAAGCTTTCTTGTCTTGATTTTTTTTTTTGTTATCTTCTGAAAAATAATTTGTCGGCTTGAATTGGTTAGTAGACAATATTGAGAAAAGCGCAAAAAAAAAAAAAAAAAAAAAAAAAAAATAGAACATGAAATGAAAAAACTATTGGAGAGGATGACAACTCAATATGAAAATCACTTGGGAATGTTATCAAAGTTTATTCATTTGATAATCATGATGCATGTCGGTTATTGAACGAAAAAAAATGAGAAATGCGGTAATATTCACAGAGGATTTAGGAAACTAATGAAGAAAAAAGTGTATGCTGGTAAATGACCGAATTAAACCACTTATTCAGTTTGATCGGTTTTAATAATTTGAAAAAAAGTCACATGATTAGAGTGTGTGACGGATGTTGCCATGGTGACGATATAATTGTGCAAAACAAATACAAAATGGTAAGAGGAGGAAGAATGTGACACTTTGTATAATTTTGATATAATAAATCCACGATGTGAGAAATTATTTCCGAGCTGGAATATAGATTATTGCAGGTGATTGTTGAGTAAAATATGACACAAGCCATATACACAGTAGTCAACAATAAGATTCCTGATTAGACAATTGGTTAACTCTTGCGCACTACTTTTTCTTCCTTTGTCATATGATGGATGTAAATATGAAACAGCATTAACTTCACGAGACCTAAGCCGCCGCCCACTCTGCTCCATCTTCGACGTTCACCTTCGAAACCTTCATCGTTGGTTTTCCATTAGGTGTGGATTTGGGAAAAGATTTCTTCTCGAGCAGTGACGTGTGACCCATGGGAGGAGTGGTCTCCGGCTCCCAGGCCTCCCTGGAACGTCTCTTCTTGCGAGAGGTTGGCATTTCAGCTGTGATGGTGACACACAACCAGAAGAAGGACAAGCTACAGGACACCACAGCCCAACACGCCTGGGAGGTATGCAACGTGTACGTAATGGTAGAGACGGCTCATTAGGCTCACCATGAGAGAAAGTCCAATGAGGGATCGGACCTTCATTCGGATTACGACGTTCTCGATTTCGTCAACGACTTTGGCAAAACACCCCTGTGTGAATCATTAAATTTTTTTTTTTTTTTTTTTTTTTTTTCTTTAGCAGTTTAGTTTGTTAATTTGGATTCTATGGTATTCGGGTGCTTACTCATTTGGGTTACAATTACATCATCAATAGAAACTATGGTGTGGGTCGTGATGAAGCCCCAACAAAGTTCAACTGCGTTATAACCAAATGGGTGAAAAGGAGAGTATGGTGGGGGAGGTGTTTTCCCGAGGCCATAGGCCTACCTGACTTCTGGTTTCATAGCACAGCTCTCTGGCCATCATCTCCCGCACCCTGTACCCATGCGCACAGCAGGACACAGCCATCGCAGGTGCATACTCGTCATACGCCTTTGTGGTCTCAGTCAGCGATTCTTGCAGCTGGATCCACTGCCGCTGCCAATCGTCCGGACCGTGTACCCCACAACAAACCATCTGCGCGAAATAAAACGAATAAATCGCTGGGTAATTCTTGCACGTGGAAAATCCACTTTGAATTTGCTAAATTATCGCCCATTTAGAAAAAAAAAGGGATGTTTCAGTATTGGGGTTCACAGCGACATTCGATTAACCAAGAGAAGATGTGGTAAGAGGAACGATTGCAGAGTGCCCCAGTGCACGAGACCGTCATGCCAATTATGCCCATGTTACACTCGTCGATTTAGGAATCATAACGCACTAAATAGGATAGACGGTTTCCTGTGGACAGGAATCATAACGTACGTTTCGTTGCACCCAATCCCAGTCATCGCCAGCTTCTCCACTTTTGCTCGAGTGGGTGACGTATTTATCGAGGGCTCGGTACATGCCTTCTTCGATTGACAGCAGAGTCTGCAGAGAAAAAAAATCATGAGAAATATACAGAGAAGTCAACGCCTATAAATCAATAAAAAGTAGGCCCTAATAATTGGAAAATCACATCCAAAAAGATCTCACATTGTTACTGAGCTGTGTGGCGTAAGTGACGTTGCCGACTGGCTCAGGAGTCACGACCATCGGACGAAGTTGGAAGTGCACGTAGCTATATAGCACAAAACTGGGCACGCAAAAGAGTATCAAAAGCTGAAAACGAAAGTGAAAGCTAAGATGAAACTGAATCTGAAAAAGAAACTTACAAGTGTGCCAATGAGACAAGCCACGACCCGGATCTCTATGAGGAAGGCCATTGTGATGATGGTTGGACCAAGGATGCCGCAGAATAAGCAACTCCATGAAGTGGCGGATAACCACGTGTTCAGCCAGCCGAAGACGTAGTCAGACACTTCTTGCACGGGTTGGTCGATCTGGTTGAGGTACGCGAAGTAGGCTGCCGTGCTTGCAAAGAGGCACTGTTGAGATATACACCGACTTCATTCTCCTATGCTTAAACCAATGTGTTATAATTTATGGTACGAAACGATGGAATTCTAGGATTGCGCTTTGGGTATGTATAGGTCTACTATATAGCTCCTGCATGTCCAGCACAAAAGCAATGATATGACAGTGAAGTAGTACATGTAATTAATTATGTAATAATAGCCAAAAATGGTAGGTTTTTTATCTCTTACTTTCTTATATTCTTTGTCTTTAATTAATTCATGTTCATACTAGTCTCAATAACCCAGGTAAATATTGCTGATCATGATTTGTTATCGTATGCACAACACACAGCTTGCTTCATTTCATTATTCATTAATTTTATTGTATTCAATATTGTTATATATAAAACCTGTATGCCCATGCCCATGCGCTTAGAGGCGTTTAACGTGTACCCGCTTCTGTCGTTAAACAGGTGTTCAGTACATATATATATATATATATATATTCAGTACAGTATGCAGGTTGCGATCATCCAAAGCCGCAACGCTCTCTTAACGAGAATATAAAAACATCTCATTAATTTTAGTAAGACTGAACGTTTGGAAGATTTACCGATACAACTAACTATATTAAGTGTACCACTATATATAGTTATTTTTATTCTACTTTTGATATTGTATAGCGCAGGGACCTTGCTTTTCATTAAAAAAATGTATAGTGCACTATTATACACAAATGTGTACGAATGCACTAAAACTAGAACATTTTCTAAAAAAAATAAATAAAAAAATACATGCACTAAATACCATATATTCTGTGCTGAACAC
Organism: Capitella teleta; assembly: GCA_000328365.1. Taxonomy (NCBI): domain Eukaryota; kingdom Metazoa; phylum Annelida; class Polychaeta; family Capitellidae; genus Capitella; species Capitella teleta. The sequence continues at coordinate 286,272 of KB309292.1, forward strand.
CGTATATAATTTACTACCAATTATACACAATCTCCATCGCCAATTTGGGTACATTAATTGGTCACAAGCGTCGTGTTATTTTCTACTTGAAACCAAACAAAGTATAAATTTCCACAATCAACGGTACTCACTGATATAATCATCCAAAATATGAAGCATATCTTCATGCAGCTTTCATTTGGGTACCTGGCCATGTTTAATCCGGTTTAATCCAGCCCAATATTCATTCCCTGGCACTGACAGCTATCTGCACTCAATTACGATTGATTACAGTAACTGTGTGCTGCATGTATAATGTATTCCATACTAACAACAAGAGAACTGCAGCGTGTGTACACATGTGTCTCTCTGGTAGCACTTGCGTTATTACCAAATGTAATTCTAATTATTGATTATTTTTCACCGTTGCCGAAATGTGAACAATTTAGGCATCTGTGCATGGTAGTGCATTGGTGAAGTTATTCATGGGATGTTACATAACGAAGTCTGCTTGATCAGATCGATTCATCTGTGATTGGAGTCTCTTCAACATTGTGTTAAATGTACGTTCGATCCGTTGGTCATGATATAAATAGTTTCATTTATACAAGCGAATTATATATGGCCCTAATTAATTGAAAGATCTTTTGTTTACACAGTACATCTAAAGTGCAATCAGGAGTCATAGGCCTTATAGGTCATACAGGGCCCATGACGAGAAATGATGCTTGAGCATTCTGACAATATTGAATTTTATAAAATAAATAAAACCGCATATATTCTCTGAATAATCGCTCACACCTCGGAGCATACTGCAAAATTGTCGGAATTCAGCAATGTAATCCAATTCATCTAACGGTGACAGTTTGATGGTCGGTTACCATGGTGACGCGTGAGCTCAAACATCGCTCAAAACATAACATCATGGTCATCGGATCCATTTAAACAAAGCTCGCATTTAGACCACGTTAAAATTTAGCTTCTGAATATGATAGTATATACTAATTATTTTAAAAATACTTGAAACATTAAATTACAATTCCGTAATATATTCCATGAGGCGGTTTACGACCATCTATCCATATATTATAGTTTTCACCAAGCAACTGATCATTTGGTAAATTATTTCAAAGTGTGAACACTGAAAATGCTGCCAATTGATACAACTAATAAAAGTGAGAGTATTCGTCGCCCCCTTTAACCGGACCAGGCAGAAATAGACGACACAATACATGAATTTGTAACCATGACCCAATAAAATTATGACATAATTAGATGAGAACAATCACCCTTTGATGAAAGATAATTCTCCTCATTCAGTTGCGATGTAGTAAACGTCACTTTTATTGTGATGTGGAAGGAAATCGATTCCTGTTCAACATATATACCTCCAAGCATGCATAATAAATCAAAATCGACTCCCTGTTCGATATGTGGGAAATAATAATAATGAGAATAATCGGTCATGGGTTATCGGGTATCCGAAACTCGAATTATCGGATTCCGAATAAGCTTAAAATCCTTACGAAACATATATCTACGAGTCGAATTTACAGCTTCATATAATACAATAATAATTATAATGTTTAATGTGCAACATGCATCTCATTATTACGATATAACGGAACAATGAACTAGAACTTATGGATGAGGACCCCGTGCTCTTATTTTCAGTGGAATTTATTCAATTGCGTCAATTATATTGACGAATTAATTAATTAATTACTTAATTCAATTATTCAATTGCGTCATTACAAGCATAGACAAGGAGATTGGCTTGTATATACCCACAGATTCGACACCGGCCTGTCTCCCCATTGGACACATAAATAAGGCATTGTTTGAGATTGATGTTGTTTTCATTGTAGCACTAATTTTTATTTCTTGAAATCAAAACAAAGCAAAATGTTTGTATTGAAGCCCCATGCAACAGATGACACATCATAATGCTCATTCAGGGGCTCATTTTATTTTTTTTTTTCAGCTCTCTTCGTGAACACACAACAATCTCATTTAAAATGTTCCTCCTTCAATCAAAATTGACCGTTTATTCGATATGTTTGAATGAATGGGCGCAGAATAAGCAAGTCAATGCATACCAGGTCGTTATTTTGGGGAATAATTGCTCAATTATAGCAAATTTACAATTTTTGTATTCAACATGGAAAAGATATAGACTACTTTTGGCCCACTCTGTATAATTATACGGTAAATGGAATAGTTGATTGTCAAATAGAATTATATATCATAGTAAAACCAGTTCTGCATTCATATACAGTATAAGATGAACGAACATAAATCCAATGCTTGGCAGAGGTTGCAGCCACCATTGTTGAGAGAAAGAAAATAATAAACTTCCCTCGCTACGACGTAATACTATTTTGATGAACGGGGTTAAATATGGCAATGTATGTTTTGGTGTGTGGGTGTAGTTGATATAATTATGTGAATTTTTGATCCGTCTGTTACTCGATCAAAGCACTCTCGGTGCCCATGCAGTGAGATCGGACCATGCTTTTCCAAACGGATTCATCATGCCCATTTAAGTTCTACAGAATCCTGTCAGAACTACTATAATATTGGCAATAATTATTTGACATCCTAAAATGTGAGGCAAAGGAAAACATGACAACTCTTCCACACAAGTTGATGAAGAGGGTTTTAGGATTGTAACTGGCAAGCTCCGAATGTGCAAATTAAATTGTGGGAGGGGGGCATACTCATTGTTGCAATTGTTTTTACGATTACACCGAAAGCTGCCAAGCCCATGGGCAGCAGCAAATAACGTGAACCAAACCTGAGGTCGGCTGATAACTCCGTTGTGCGTCAGGCGTTCGCTAATTATCGGAACAACCCTCCAAGTATATTGACCAACAACTCCAAGCCACAAGATCAACCTCCTCGTGTTCTAAATCAACTGCATTTCTCTGCGCCACCCGCAGCATGCAAGAAGCCTCGGACAGCGTAGTGCTGCTAAACATGGAAAGAGTGGATTCTGGATTGTGGGTGTTTGTTGGGACGTTTATCCTGATTCTAGGAACTGGTGGAAACATTCTCGTGCTTGTAGTGGTATGTTGCCGACCAGAAACGAAACACCGAACCAATAGTTTCCATCTGACGTGCCTAGCCACTGTGGATCTCTCGGTTTTATACATCGGAATGTTAAGATACCTCATCATCCACTTGATTGATTTTGACATCAGGGAGTACTCCATCGCAGCTTGCAAGATCCACCTATACCTGACCTACGTCTCTACAGAACTCTCTGCGTGGGTTTTGATACAGTTAACCCTGGAACGTCTGGCTGCTGTCTTCCTTGTTCATCGTGTCCATCTCGTCTTCACCCTCACAAGAGCTCGCATCGCTTTGTCCATTACGAGCGTCGCCATTCTACTAATCAACACACCGTATTTATTGACCTTCACATTGATGAGTGCTAATAACTCAACGGTGTGTGATATTGATAAGCAATGGGACACACTTAGCGATATCTTTGACTGGGTACACCTGGCCATAAGTTCAGCTGTTCCTTTTACCATCATGGCGTTTGCCAACACTGCCATCATTTGCAGACTGTATCGCGAGCGACGACGTGCAAACCCACGGAAATCCAGTGGGCGATCAGGCGACCCTACGTGTCTGCTGCTCACTGTCACTTCCACCTTCATCTTCACGACTGCGCCGTGTGCAATTTACATCGGGTTAGTCAACAACAGAGAACTCTTTGAAACTGTCAGGAGCCCTGAGGAGCTAAGCAGACTGCACGTGATGGGAACATCATTCGCGCTCCTCTCTTACACAAACAATGCGATTAATTTTCTCTCGTATTGTCTGATGGGTTCAAGCTTCAGAACCGATTTAATCAAAATTATTAAAAAGAAGAGAATCCACCCAGCAGTGACCCAAGAGACCGGAAGTGCAGCCAGAAAGCATGAGCACAGTGCATAAAAGCAGGACATCATCAGGCACTGGTTGAATCCGCCTACATATGTATACCGAAGAAATAAGGAACAAAGCATGGGACTGTTTGAAAGAAAATCATGAAAATATTTAAATGACCAAAAACAAGTGCCAAAAGCACTTGCAAGGCTAGGGAGGTCCGGGGGCATCCCCCCCGGGGAAATTTTGAAGAAAAAAGTATGCAAATCTGTTAGATCTGAGCCACCTGAGGCGGAGAAATCAGCACTTTTTAATTTACAAACTGACCCTGTAGTAAATAATGCACATTGGGTAACTAAGCAGATTACTCCCGGGAAGGGAATTCCTAATGGTTGAGATAAAAAAGAATGTTTAGAATCAGTCAACGGAAGAAATGATAACCAAACACATGGGGTAGGTATGAAAATTGAACAATGTATTCCAGAAATACATAGCTGTAAAAAAGCAAATTAATTCGAAGACTTTCTTCTTTTCTTCTTTGAGAGGGCTTCCAGCCTCTTTCTCTTTTGCCTCTTGGCGAACAAAAACACTCCCCGTTGGTGCATGGATTATTGGAAGCGTTGTTGATGTTGGCAATTTCGCTTTCGTGCCACTCGATTAAAAACGAGGTCAGCCAACTGCTGCCGATCCTTCACATTAGCGCGTACATGCCGATAGAAAGTAGGTTGACCGAATGCATCCAAGAAAACCTGAAGATTTTCGCGCAAATCGCAGTGCGCGAAAGTACTTTTGCAAGATGGGTCACCAGAGTCCGGCGCTATGCCGCCCTCGGCCCCCCCCATAATTATTTATGAAAATCTCCCCGGAGATTTGCATCAATCTCAAAAATGATCCTGACAGTGGTCTAAAATCCAGAAACCTGGCTATAGCCGGAAAAATCCCATGCCTGTAATGAACCGAGGAGCACTCAGTGTTAATCTTGTGAATGTCATCTTGAGTCAGCCAAGAGACAGAGTGTAAAAGCTACTAAACAGAATAAAACTTATTGATAATAATTCCAGAATATCAGGGTCAGATTTATTGATGCAAATGTGCCATCTACAGAGACAACACAAACAGAACAAGAGTTTAATTCATGAGAACTTCGAGTTGAACGAGTCTGGCGTTTGTGTCACCGGGGAGTCTGAATGGTAACATTCCAGCAAAAGTGATCAGTGACCTGGCTTGAACACGCAGATAATTGATAAACTGTAAGCAAAAGAAATAATGAGTATGAATAATGATGCATGGCAATCAGTAGTAATAAAATTGGCCACTTTGACAATGAGAACAATTTATAAACTTAGACAGTTTTTTTTTTTTTTTTTCTTTTTACAAAAAATTCAAAAAGTAAACAAAATGCTCACAGTTTGCTTTCCGCCGTCCATGTGCCTGGTGAGAGGGCTCTGGGTCGCACTTCCCCTGAAACGAAACAAATCGTGAGAACAACCAAAGACAAGCAATTCACTCACTTGGTCGTTTTGTACTGAGAGTAAATGATATTCATGGTAGTCAGTAGAACATCAGGAAGATTCTGACGAATTTCGTGCGAGAAATTCTGGAATGCTTTCACTTTGTTATCGACATCTTGTAATTTGAAAGGCAAAAGATTAAGTTCTTGGATGACCTGGATAAATAAATAAAGATAACAGAGGGATTGGTATATGTATTATATCATACTTTGTAAGCCTGTTCGTGCTTTCCGCCGTGATACAAATCAAAAAACGTTGTTAAATCAAGAAGGAGATGGAAAGTGCTGGAGACGGCTGGATTTGCCTCTGCCCCAACTTCTTTGTATCTAGAAAAGAAGTTTGTTGATTTAAAAAATTTAATTAATTTAATCAAATTAACCTTTGAGCAATGCTGAGCGCCAGTTGCTTGCGTCGATCTTTATTCGATTGGGGGGCAGGGGGCTGAGATACAACCTCCGAGAGAAGTTTGCTGCATAAACTCAAGACTTTGTCGTATTTCTAATGAAGAAAAAAATAGTGAATATTCATTTCTTCAATCATGCTTGTTATTATTCTGTACAAACCTTCGCCAGGTCGTACAAACGGACCGCGTCTTCGTATAAACCCTTGCTTTCTGTGTCGTTAGCGACTGTCTCAATAATCCCCTGTGTATCCAATTTGAATTTATCGAGAGCTCCAGGCTGCAGAAAAAAATATATCAATCAAGAATTTGCTCCAAATTTGGGAGATACTTACTCTTCGACTGCCATCCTTGGCAAGCTGCCCAAGCAACATATCAAACTGAAGACAGACAAGAATCACTTAAAAGGTAAATCCAAGGATGGAGAATCTTACTTCGCGGGTCTCAAGCACAAGTTCACTGACACAGGAAGTGAAGAGATTGTCGCCCTGACTGGTCTTCTTTTCTCTGTATAAATTAGCATAAATTAGTATAAATTAACATAAATCAGCATGTGATTAACCTGAGAAAATAGAAGTACTGCAGAGCTTCGCGTGGATCCGTGACGCTGAATTTCCTTGTGTACATCATGATCAGACGTGCAAAGTTCAGACGACGAAGAGAATCATCTTTACTCTCAGCTGATTCCTTTGACACTGAAAACAATGAGGGTAAGATTTGGTCATGGATATCAAGAAGCATTTTGGAAATGTAAAATATTACTCACACAACTGAGCTTGAACTGTGTAAGGCTGAAGGAGGAGATTGAGTTCATAGAGTGCAATGGCCACGTGTACAGCATGGCAACGGAGCCGCTCAATGCGACTGAGGAATTCCACCGCTGCCTCAAATTGCCCCGTTAGGAAGAGGATTCGGAAATAGAGGAACGGCTGTTGGTATGCTGAGAAGTGAGCCTCTCCTGCAATCAATCGATTCATTAATCTTATAACCAATCAATTACTAACACAACGCACCAAACTCCTCAAGAAGCAGCGTCTGCAGTTGGCTCAGACTGAGTTTATCCGATGACCCGTCGTTGTCTTCAAACGTGACCTGACCCAGTTTGATCCAGAGGTAATCCTCCGTTGAACTGGCGACCTCACTGTGGTCGTCCCGGGGGTCGCATTTGCCAATGATGCAGTAAACAGCCCTGTAATGAATCGACTCAAAGCCTCGATCAACCGTGCAGAGACGATACCTACTTCTTGAAAGGGTCGGTGCAATTACGGATCGATCTGCGATACAGCAAGCGGACTTCTCGCTCGCTCTGTGTGTTCAAGCGACCATCTTCGCTGCTGCAGTACTCGAGGAAGTACCTGGGGAAATCGCCCAGGTGTTGCCTGTGCAAGAGAACGAATGAGGTAAAATCCCAACAGAGGTCAGTTGGTCAGCTCACAGAACACTGTTGACCGCTTGCTGGGCTGCTTCCAGATCGCCACAGCGCATGCAGTAGTAGATGACCGCCCACCCAGGGTGACCGTCAATTCTTCCGCCCTACAAGACAAATTAACTGAACAAAGCTGAAAGATAATGTGCAGACGAACCTCCAATCCTGCGATGACCACATTCTGAAGATGAACGTTTAGGAAACTTCGAACTAGATTAAACGTTCCAGGGATGCCACCGAGCTGAGCTTGCTGCAGATGACTGTACACGGTATTGCGCAAATACTGAACATAACTATAAAAATAAAGATAAAGATAATTTTTAAAAAAGAGAGGTACATAAAAATATAAAAAAAGAGAGCGTACATCTGCTGCAGATATTTCATCGCTTGCTGCACGAATGATGCCTGCATGTTCGGCGAATTCCGCGCTTTCACAAGAGAGCCAGAAGGACTGAGAGGCACGTCTGTCATGGCTTCGACCATGCGCCACAACTCCTGGACATTCTGGCACAGACGACCAAGAAGAGATTATTTCGCTCTTGAAAAATAACAAATCACAAACCTGGTCATCAGATTTAGCCACAACCTCTGAGAAGAGTTTAACCAGACTGGGCTTAATTCCACCCTGGACAACTTTGTCATTGTAGACGTAAACCTGAAGAAATAAATATTTGATTTGATCGAATAAAAGCAATGATGAGGACTTACCTGCCGCGAATACGCCATTTCAACGCTATCTAGTGTACTCCTGCCTTGCATGCTGATGCTGTTGCCTAGAACACTCTGCAATTATAACCAAACAAAAACAATGTATCCATGGCAACCAAGCGTAAACGCCACCGACCTCCGACTCCTGCGAGAAATCAAACGGCTCCTGGCCGGAGACAACGAGAGCGTTGAGGATCTTCTGCTTCTCCCTCTCCCACTCACTCTCCATCGTGTCCCAGTGACGTCGCTCGCTCTCCTCAAACGTCTGAAAATTGAAAATTAAGCTCCAACCGAATTTCAATGGAAGCACTTACATTTTTGCGCGCTTGTTCAATAACTGCAAGGAGGGCATTCTCACGTTCATTTCTCAGGAAACCCTAGAGTAAAATAACGTTCAGGAGAAAATAGAAGGATCAAGTGGAGGAGGAAAGGGAAGGATGGTGAGAGGAGCTACCTGAATATCAGTGTCACGCACTGGTTCCAAAGGTTCAAACGTTTTCGCAGAGCTCAACGTTTCAAGCTTTTGTGAGACTTTCCCTGTATCGAAACCTCTCGAACCAAGAAGAATTGCACTAAAGAGGAATTAGATTAAAATCTCAAAGATGGAAATATTCAAACACTTACGCTTTGACATCCACATTGTCCTGAGATCCGGTAGGGGCACGTGCGGCTAAACGTAGAGTTGAATCGTTGATCTGCTGCAGGTTTCGTTTCATGCGAGGAACATCGGTATCAGCGATCAACTGTTGTGACATCTGCACCAGATCACTGAAATCTGACATCATGTTGTCCGAATCCATGATATGAGGCCTGGAATGAAGATGTTCAGAAATGAATAACTCTGGTGACATGATTCAGTACAATGGGCTGAATGGCTGTGTTGGGCGCCCAGGAGTGGGACACTGTGTGACTGCCTTATCATGTCAGACAGTTAAAACTTCACTAGCATAGATATATTGGGTCCAATGACATATTCAGAAATGTTTTTATTTGATATGGCGATCACGGCTTTGAGCTGCTCAGCGCTGAGCGACGACTGCACGCTGTGAGGTGATCTTATTAATGCAATATTTCTGGGAATATTTGCAATAAAATGACCCAGTAAAAGACCTGAAATACATGATAAGAGGCCTCTCCAACTACATACGGAAAAAAATTCAATAGAACCGTTATATACTTAGTTTTAACATTGCACCTCTTACGAATGATTTACCTGAGCGAACGTGGCAACAAAAAAAGAAAATCCGATTTTTGTTCGAAAGGATGACACTTGGGCTAATTCGCCATTTGTGTTTACATCACATGATCATGTCATGTGACTTTTTTCAATAACAATAGCATGTGGTTGCACATGTGTCTGTTTATCAACAATGTATGATAGGAGAAGACAGGGCATTTCTCTTTAATGAGATCATTGTATCACCACGTGTAGATAGATATAATTACATGTATTTTATTTGCTGTAGCAGATATCGCGCGCTCTGCTCGCTGTGCATGCAAGATAGCAGCTGAAGCGGAGAAGGGGGAGGGGATGGGATGCATGCAGACTCGATGCTGAGGGTCGCCTGCAAGTCTTTAATTGAGGCGCCGCATTGTTTGTTGTGTGTTTAGCGGGAGGGGGGATGGTAAGATTTTATTTCATGGTAATTAACACGGTCTTTGTATGAAGAGTTAACACACCGTCAAGAGTTATCTCTGTGGACTATTGAGATTGTTTTTACAAGTTTTGAAGACATGAAATGGATTAAATGCTGAATATGGTTTTTCCACTATTCGGGTCAACTATTCAGGTTAAAACACGAATAACGAAGCTTCGGCGGCACCCCACTATTCGCCAAAAAACGAATATTCGACAATGTCCGCTGTTGTGGTGATAATGTCAGACTGTAACTGATAATCATATCAGTTACACTTGTGAAATTAGTATCATGGTAACACAAGCCCTTAAATCTCAGATCAGTGACTTCCCTTGATTTTATCATATACTGTCTAGAAGACTGCATAGACAGTTCATGTAACCAGAGCTCACTGATAAGACTCCCTGGGATTGTGGCGACTGATGGAGGAGGAATTCACTGCTGCGTTCGCTGACATACTACAGCGAGCCCTCTCACTGTACGGTAAACACATTAAACTCCAGTTCGCGAACCACGATTTCAAGAATTCCACGCTTGTAATTATATTCATGAAGGCACGAGGGTCTGCAGAACCATACCAGGTAGACCCTGGTACTAAATCTTGTTCGAAACCAGTACCATAAACCTACTTAAACTGGCTCCGCAAAAAAAAAAGGTGACATTACAGGCTTCTCCCCGCTTTCCGATTGTTGTGTCACATGACCTGCTCTCCACGTGTTATAAATAAACCAGAGCACTGCGCCTGCGTAGTGCAAAGTAAACATACACGCATGCGCATACAATTTTCCCGCGCTAAGCAGTTCAACATGCGGTCTATCTTCCCTTGCAGTTGCGCACGTAATTTATACCGAGTCTTTACAAAGGAATACGTATAAATTATTATAACGCAATATTTTGTGCATCACCAATCAGTATATGAACAATTTTATTTATTTTCATTCGAAAGTCGTGAGAGAAGTTTGAGCGGGAAAGTGAACCATGTGCGCTTGTTTACAGCGCAGTGCGCATGAGCTGAGTGACGTCACTCACAAAATGGCGTTTGTTTACTTCTTCACGAAGTGATTTTTTGTTGCGGTTTCAATTAATGTAAGTTAGACATGATGGTTGTACAGTAACAGTCTGTGTTCAATTAGTGATTATCATTCAATAATGATAATCAATGTGATTCAATCAATCATGATCGTAATCTAATTCCACAAGTGTAACTGATCTGATTATCAGTTACAGTTTGGCATTGTCGCCCTAATAGCGCACATTGTGGTTTATTATTGAGAGGGGATCGTCGAATCGAATGACCCGAGATGGCCGAAATGGGTATAACTTATGTGTTACCAATACGTGATGATGTAACAAGAGTTCAAGTTACTTAAAACACAATAAAGTTGGCAATAATAACATCGCCGGCCAAGAGCGCTCGGGTTGTGAGTTTCCGGTGTTGTGAGCATGCGCAGAAGTTGTAAACAATAGCACGTTTCCTGGGCACCTAACGTTATGACCATAGATGTCGTAAACATTATGACCGTTATGATTCTGGGGGAAGCTGAACATGCTGGATGTTTTCCTACGTTTTTGCCGTCATCAACTTCACAATCGGCAACAGGCAGATAACATAGCACTGAATTGGCTTCTCTCTCATCATTACCTTTAAAGTTAACATTAAACTCTGGTGACAACGATTTAATGTGCTTGCGAACGTATTTCATTATTGATAAACAGACACATGTGCGACCACGTCTTATTGTTGTTGAAGAAGTCACATGACAGGATCATGTGATGTAAACACAAAATGGCGAATTAGCCGAAGCGTCATCCTTTCAAAAAAAAAATCGCATTTTCTCATTTGTAGCCTCGATCGCTCGGATAAATCGTTCGTAAGAGGTGCAATGTTTAAACTAATTATATAACGGTTCTATTGAGTGTATTCCTATGTGTGCAATGATTGCAATGGCTCTCAACGAGCACGCGCTATGGCTCTAAATGAATCCGATATGTGCCTGTAATGTAGTGCATTTATATGCAAACGGATATTTCAGGCACACTTGTGGGCTTAATCATAATCATGTCATTGTCCGAAATTGATAATCCCAATTAATAAATTAAAAATTAGCGAATATTTATTTGGTGGAACTAGAGCGGCTACGGGTACCTGTAATCATTCCCACCCACGCCTGTTCGCTGGCACTACAACGATTGTTACACTGTACGTTTATTCAACTGAGAAGATGGGCGATAATAGGGTCATATATCACCCGGCATCCCATTTTTCGAGCATTATGTAAGTTATAGGAAAATTGTTCAGATCCGGACTGATCATCAGCAAATTTGATACTTATAAAACTAATCTCAAACCTGATCTTTCGGGTTTTTGAGGGAGTTGTGATGATATCTCACTTATTAAGACGGAAGAAATTTCAAACGAGGAGGGAGGGAAGATGAAGAATCTCTTATTCATAATGCGTCATATGCGAGAACGTTATGATATTTATCATAATGACGCTTCTGCAAATGCGTTATGATACTGATTGTTTCGAACTTGTAACGTATGATAATGGATGCATCCCAAAAGACAAAAACGCCTTTTGACTGACAAATATTTAGACAATACGCTTGCTGTGGGCTAGTTCCAAGATACATCGATTTTGAGAGGTTTAAAATCTCGCTTTCCTCTCGCGTTCGATTTCATACCGTCGTGATGGCATAAAAGTACATGTATTTCTCCTATTGTTAACAATGGGAGCCTTCGAGTGAGCAGATCTCTCAGCAGTTCTCATAAAAGAAATCTCGCACACATCTCGTTTCAAGCTATTCTGCATGAGCAAGAAATTCGTATTTTAATGTTTCTTGAATAACATTCATAGTTGACCAATTACTTCAAAAATGGTCTCTCGTCAATCACAAAAGACAATTAATAGAATCGATCGAAAAAGGTTCCAAAAAGAATAGAGGTCCACTTTAACAAGACATAACTAGTTTATATTTCAATTGGGGCGACTTAGTCTAAAAGTGTTCAAATTCGCGAGGAAAGCACCATATTGGAACACGTCTAGTTTATATCCGCGTAGAAACCTACGGTCAATCGCTCTCTCCACATGTACAGCCGTAACCACCTGTTCTAATTAATTACTTAATTACCTGTGGCAAAAGGAGTATTTGTAGGTTTTATTCATATTCTCTGAAATGATGTACATAATTATGTCTAACATTTGAGAAATATCGTTTTCTTAGCAAGTTTCAATTTTCTATTCGCTTGCCCCTAGGTTATTCGTTACCTACAGGAATTAAAGACTCGATTCAATTAAGGAACGAGTCCTATATGATATAGAAGCTGCAGATCATCATTATATTTTAACATATGTGTCTGTGGACCAATCAGAGTTAGCGTTATTAATTATTCACAATAACGTAATACGTACACTGCATTGCATGACCCATGGCGTATATAATTGAAATGTCTGAATTACTCCAGTGACACAATGGCGAATGTTCTGAATATCTGATCTAAGCAGTTTGAACATTATGATTCTGATTTCAAGACCTGAGGACCATAAATCACCCGTGAGAAAAGTGTCAATGTGACATCTCATTCAGGCCCTTGCTTTATATATAGATACAGTCTTACGTCATGCAAGCATGGACAACTTTTCTTCGGAAGTTAGCCATCAACTTTATTACCACTCACATTTAAATGCCCCTCCGCCCATTCACTCAAAAGTTGACCTTTCTTTGCACACATGGGCGCAAAATAAGTTAGTCAATCCAGACCAAATACTAATAGTTATATATCTATATTTTTATTTTTGATAATTGGCCACTTTTAGCCAATTAAAACTTTTTTTTTCATGAGTAGGCTATTTCTGCACCACTATGTGTAATTACGTAAAATGACCATTAATTAGTAAAGTCTTTGTTGCAGCTCAGTTTACAGTAGATGAAACCTTTACGACAACTAAAACGACAATTAAGACTCCATAACCAGCCTGAAGTTAACACTTCCTGAGGCATATGACTCAATGTCAATGTGATCATAATACTCTTCATATGCCAACTCGTATCATGTACTAATTATAATAATTCCTCATATACGATGGCAATGCATTGTGAATTAATTAGGTGCAGCAATTATTGCCCATAGGCCTATCTTAGACTCAGAATGTAGAACCTATTGCTAATTAATCACCAGACAGCTACAAAGCTTTTTTATCCATGTGATAAAAAAAAAAACAAAAAAAAACAAACCAGTTTCTTCGTAATATATCTTTATATTATGTTATACTTGAGGAGTTGATCGTTATTTGGATGCGCTTAATTCAGTGAAGTTGTTTAAAATAATAGTTTTGGGGTTTTAGGCAGACGCTTTTGTACCAGTATATTTCTGACGAGTTTTTATAATTACAAAATTTGAAATACGTGTTTTATTAGCATAATAATTTGTTGAAGCATCAACCGGAAAAGGAATATTAAAAACATATTATAAATAAAATACTATAATTATAGCAAAAATATGTTACATCCTGATATGATCACTTTTACAGAATTCTATTCAATGGATGGGTTGCATCCAACACCCACGCAGCGTCTATCTTAAGAAGCATCTCTATTCGGGAGAATGAAAACGGCATCTTGGCCATTTAAATGCTCAGTTTTACTTAAATGACTCATTTATTCAACCCATTTTCGTAAAAACGTTCTAATGTGCTTCGCCCAAAGAATTATTTAATAGATAAACAGAGTTTAATAAGTGCTTGCAGGTGCATTTGGCGAGAGGTGTTTGTAGAGAGGTCAACGTTCTCTCCCCATAAGGTTTTAGCGCCGACCCCTTGAGTTTCGACACCAGCCACCAATTAATCTTGTGTCCTCAGGTAAAGTACTCAACTCTTGATTATGCCTCATCGGTCCACATAAGTCTTAGTCACAAATGATTATAATTAATAAATTAATAACGTCCATAAATTAAATGATTAATAGATATAATTTCAAAAGCTTTCCTCCTATCACATATTCTTCAATAAAAATTGGCGATGGGTGAATATAGAATTTTTCCGAATAAACAAAGCCGATTATGCTTTCATGAAAAATGCAATATGTGGGGTCGGAATAAATCGAGTTCTAACTGGGTGGCCATTGAAGTCTTCTTTGAAATGTTGGGATAGAGAGGCAATGATTTCCACTACTATCCTAGATTGCTCGCATGCAGGCACGGTGCATTCAGTCATTGCACGATACACTCTGCATTGGTCTCTGGTGCTATACTGAAAAGAAACACCGGCGCACACCGATGAAATCTCACCCCTATTTTGGTAATTCCATTTCACTCGATTTCACATGACGTCACTCAGAATTCCCAAGATGGCCCAGCCGAATAGCTCAATCGGTTTAACCGTCTGACTGCAATCCTACGCCCACCGTGAGGGTCGAGGTCCGAGGGGTTCGAGACCCGATCAGGCCACAACCCGTGTCCGATCCAAAAAAAGTAAGCTCTCTTTCAAGGTCACGACCCTTGAAAGAGAGCTTACTGCTATAGTGTTTGCCCTCCATAAGCTGCACAACTACATTCATGGAGGAGAAGTAACTGTTATGACTGATCATAAACCACTTGTTTCAATGTTCCAGAGACCTGTACACCTTTCATCAGTCCGTCAACAGAGACTATTGCTCAAGATCCACGAGTATGATGTCACACTCAGATACCTGAAAGGCAAGGACAACTGCATTGCCGATGCACTTAGTAGGCTGCCCATAGAGTCTAAACAAGCCAACGAAGTTGACCCAGACATCACCATCCCTGTACATGCCATCACAGACACTCTCAACGCATCAGAATCCAGAATACAGAGAGTAAGAAGAGCGACAACAAGTGACCCAACGATGAACCAGCTAACTCATTGCATTCTGCATGGTTGGCCTCCTCATAAGCACCTCGCCAACTCTCTCACTCACAACTTCTGGAACTATAAGAATGAACTCAGCGTAGAAGATGGTTTGATATACAAAGGTGATCGCCTGGTAATTCCTGAGCGTGAATGCAAAGAAGTTCTCACTGATCTTCATATAGGGCATTTAGGTGAAGAAAAAACTTTGCTGAGAGCCCGGCAACTAGTGTTCTGGCCCAACATGACTGAAGACATCAGAGCCACCGTCCGTGCATGCACAACTTGCCAGATAACCAGACCATCACAACAGAAAGAGCCACTCATACCACACGATGTGCCAGCAAAGCCTTGGGAGAAGTTAGGCATCGACTTCTTTGAATGGAATGGTATCCAGCATTTGCTTGTAGCAGATTACTACTCTAAATTTCCAGTCATCAGAGCCATGACATCATCAACATCCGCATCAAGAACTGTGTCTGTTTTAAAGACCATATTCTCTGAATATGGCGTTCCATCAGAAGTCTTTACTGATCAGGGGCCTCAGTTTACGAGCCAAGAGTTCAAGGATTTTGCAGCCAAGTATGAATTCGCTGTTACTCACTCTTCTCCTAGATATCCGCAGAGTAATGGGTTCATTGAGGCAATGGTCAAGGTGGTGAAAGGCGTCATGACTAGAGCACAAGACTCCGGAACAGACCTTACACTTGCAATGCTTGTGTACAGAGCCACACCTTTCAAGTCTGGAGTAGCAAGCCCGGCAGAATTGTTGAATCAGCGGAAGTTCAAAGACCTCATTCCCATCAAACAGCGACTGAATACCCAGCAAGATGATTCGCGTGAAGCTATGCTCTCTGTTAAGCATACATCTCAAGAGTACTACAACAGCCACGCAAAGGAACGAGAACAGCTGTCAGAACTTCAACATGTTTGGTACAAGAAAGACCCAGTTGCTCATTGGCAGAGAGGAAGCGTTGTTCAAGTCGCCGACACCCCGAAATCATATGTGGTACAAGATGATTCTGGCGCGCGATACCAGCGTAACAGCAGACATGTGAGGTCTACCACAGTACCAGAAGATCCGTCAGACGCCACTCCCCTAGTAGAACCTGATCGTTCGAAGGATGTACCCCGTACGTTTACGGAGACTGGTGACATCATCACTCGTAGTGGACGTGTGAGCAGAAAGACCGTGAAATATACCGCCTGAGTGTTTTGTACATTTGTATTTACGTTAACGTTTTGTGTTATGTAATATAAGTTCATTTATTTCATAAAAAGGGAGATGTTATAGTTTCAACATAACTAGTTCATTACACATGTATATTGAGAATTGTGAATTTGCTATAAATACTAAACTCAACTCAGATAATCATCTCAAATAGATTTCATCATAATCACTATATAAACCCTGTCTATCGAATAAAAAATGTCATTCATCTCCAGAATATCTTCTCACTCAGAACTACAACAGTCCGAGGGGTTCGAGACCCGATCAGGCCACAACCCGTGCCCGATCAAAGAAAAACCTGCGTCTCTAACCGCCTCTTGACTTGTGGCAGGACTTTGACAGAATACTACGACCGTCGTTGAACGTTATGATTCTAGTTTCAACACTTTCCAGGTCCGAAAATAAACCCAAAGTGAAATGCACTATTACAAAGATTCTATGGTTGTAGCAAAGCAACAGGATCTTTGACTATTTTCAGAGAATTGAGCGACGTTAGCGACGCTCCTTCGCAGTGCAAAATCGTCTTTCATCTCAGAACAACAGAACCTGCAATCAAGCATGCAAGCGTAATCGCAACCAAATCGAATTTCAATTGAGCTGTTCTGATTGCGACGCCTCGGCGTCCATTCAACAAAATGTTCCCCTTGAATCTGGCTTCAATTCTGGCCGGTCACGTGACCCCAAAAAGCATTCTAGTATTTCTATGAAATTAATGGTTTTTCTGTTGATGGAATAACGTCATGCCACGTTGTCATGGCAATCTTACTATTATAATACATATAAATGAGTAATTAAAGAATCGGTTGTGGTCATATAATTATATCACCTATTCATGTCATATAAAAAGACACACACAGAAGACTAAGAAATATTTTTATATAAAATATCAAAAAGAAAAACAAGCAAACAACAAAAATACCTTAAATGAAACCAACCAAGAAAAGCAATAACTGGTGCAAGTGGCACAAAGGTGCTGGTGCAATACTTGATGCCTATCTCTTAATTTAATTACATCCAACGATCCTTAATAGTATATACAATTAATGCCTGGTAGGCCTACAACATCTTTATAAGCGGTTTGTCCAACAGAACATAGGGAATTTGAATATGAATTTTTCTCATGCTGGTATAATTATCTTAAATGAACACATTTTCTTGAAATTGTCTCCAACACCAGATGTTCTGCTTTGTGAAAGGAAACTACATAATGATATTATTGGGTTATTGCTGAGATGAGTTTTGCTTCAGAAGAACAAGAATATTAAATCATATTGGAGTAATGGTGCGTAATTATGTGCGAGAATTATTCAGTTGAAGACGCCTGATCTCAATATATTCATAATTTCACACTGAGTTTAACATGTATGACATAGTTGTATAGGAATCAATTAACCGCCACAAACAGGTGTGATGTGTCACAGAAACGCATTTGCTTTGTTTTTAATGTGCCTGGATGTTGTATTCAACATCGATGAACAGTAACTTTGCCTTGACGTGCGTCGGCCTGAATCTTTTGGGAGCAGGGCATGGAAATAATTCCATCAACGAAATAATGGGGGGGTATCGATTTTGATCTATATAGAATCACTTACATGAGGCAAACATGGATAATGTTTATTCAGAAATAAGCAAACTATTTAGAAAGATAGTCCCCATTAACAAGCACCAGTGTTATAAACTTGTAACTGCATCAATTTAATTGTTTCAAAATCAGCAAACAGTCATGTTCTTCGCGGCCATGTATCCACCATTCATCACATCCAAACTCAAGCATTTGAATGATGGGTGGTTTTTCATGATGCAACAGCCAAGTCCGGAAACAAACATGACCGCTATACAGTCATCGGTACCTTAAAAAAGAAACACCAGTATAACTTGTCATGCTAATTAAATTGAGATAACATAGAGACTGGACCCAAAGAATTTTGGCAGTCCTCCATGGTTTAAAGTACGTAAAACAAAACTTTTAAATGTGCTAAATTTAATACCATACCCGCATAGTACGAAATGGCGACTAACTTATCCTGCACTCATTTAATTATACCCCCACCTCCCTCAGTAAAATGTACACATGATAAAAATAAAGAGTTGGATGATGGAGAAACATTTAATTGGGGTGGTGTGGAATGGCGAAGATATATTTTCGAAATACAATTATATAGATGGGTCCCTGAGCAAGCAACGTGGAATACATGAACATCTGTTGCGTGGCATGCATGTCGAACACTCTACTTTTATATTTTATGAGATAAACGCTCGTGCTACAATTACCACAACATCACTCGCAAATAATAGAATAGTTCAACGTGCACAGAGCAATGTCAATATATAGTTATACACATTAGACTTGCATACCAATATTTCTTCTCTATTTTGCACTGCAAAATTTGTTTTATGAAACACTCTCTGAATCTGAAATGTGCTGTTCCATTGAAAGACATCTGAATCGTTAACATGGAGTAGATAGACTATCTTAATTCTAGCCTAATTCTGCATATATTTTTATATTATACTTACAGGAACTCGAACATGATGGCCAATCGCCTTTAGTATCCAAATCGAACCAGGCGAATTTTTTGTTGTTGTTCTTGTTATCAATGTTACACTGAAAGAAGCGATTCCTGTCAAATCGGTCCGTATATCCAACCATTGTAGCTGGCAGGGCTATGAATGCACAAAGAAGATTTCTGGTAGTTCTATTGGGTTGCCAATTGTGCACTTCACTCACATGTGCAGGACTTTTTGTCGTTCATCAGTAGCTCATCTTTGTCGCACGTGCATTTAAATGAACCCAGAGTATTGATACAGTTCTTCTCACAGCCATGATCTTTGCTATTGCACTCGTTTGTGTCTATTGAGCATTTGGTTTGCTTAAAGTACAATGTTAACGAATGACGTTTTACCTATACATTCAAGTCCGTCAGGGGCGACATTGTATCCTGGATTGCAATTGAATTCTGAAAAAAATAAAATAAAAAAAATAAATTTAAAAAACAAACCCATACCTTTAATAACTCTGGTTCAATAAATACATTAATTAATTTAGTCTGGGAAGAGGCGCACGGAATAGCTCAATGGGTTAAACCGGCTGACTACAATCCTATGCCGACTGTTGGGGTCGAGGTTCCGGGTTCGAAACCCGATCAGACCACGAGCGTTATGATTGTGAATTACAATTTTAATTCTTCAGTGACTCTGCAGTGCTGCCCAACTGCGTAACAAGGCCGGGCGCTGTGTACTACTGTCTATGGTGGTATGCAGTATAAAGAACCCTTGGGATTTATCGATAAGAGTAGGTGGAAAACTCGGTCCTGGGCCTTCTGTTCTGGCGCCCGTATCCTCCGATCGGTTTGGGTGGAGCCGTGAAACCGACATCACGTTTATTAATTTAGTCTGTCTCTGTTAATTTTATTATGGTCGGTCTAGAAAACCTGAAGACTTCTGTTCAATCGCCGAGAACACAATCTACATGTATTGCATACCTTTCACTCAATTCTGGCCTTCGGTACGCACCAAGTTTATTAAATCAAAATGTCAACCCATACCTCATAAACCCGAGTTTAAACGAATTGTATTCTCCGTGTTATATGCCTCAACACCCATATATAACTTGAAAATTGCAGCAGACAGACGGTTTAGAATCCCCTGATGATTCCTCTGACGCAAATATATTGTCTTCGTGAGATGCATCGCCCTTGGTCGCCCTTGGTCGCCCTTGGTCGCCCATGGTCGCCGTGCATGGTCACCATGTCAATCTTACCATGGCATGTTTTGCGATCAGTTTTGTTGAAGACGTGGTCAAAGGGGCATTGACATGAGTATGAGCCTTCTTCGTTCACACACTTGTGACTGCAGCCTCCGTTGTAGAAATCGCATTCATTTATATCTGTGATTCATAGATATTTTGGCCATAAGCACAATGTACAAGATTATTCAATCACCGTTGCAGGTCCGCTGATCACTTCCCAGTTGGAAACCCTCGTCACAGGAGCAGAAGAAAGATCCTTCAGAATTTTTACACAACATTCCACATCCCCCGTTCAATACAAGGCATTCATCAACATCTACAAATTTTGAGGGAGAATTAATTAAAGAAGTCTTGATAGTCGAATCCGGCATCCGAAATGCATGTCAGAAATGCAATATCCGATTATCCGGATCACGCTACTAGCGCTGCAGCACTACATTAAATTGGCTCACCTTTACACCCCACGCCATCTTCACGGAGTTCGTATCCAATCGGGCATTCAAACAATGGGAGGGTGGGGCACGTAGCTGCTGTTGTCGGTATGGCCGAGGTGGTGGCGACATCAGGTGAGACAACGGCGTCAGCAGATTCTGTCCCTGAGAAGGAATCGATTGCAATTATTGGGATTCTGGTTTCAATGTCTGACTAACTCGATTTATTTTGTGCAAGGAGTACTCCAAGCGCAATAGCTGCAGCAGCTATGCCGACCATTATCACTGTGATGGTGGCGATGAGGCAACCATTTCGTCTTCTGCTCACATATTCTTCCGTATACACATCTCTCTTCACCACTTCAACCCTGCGGGTGTAAACACAACTTCATTTGCACCCAAAACATAATACGAATACAAATGACAAGACCAGCGATGCCAATAAGAATGCTCTTCGACTGGTAGGCCCATATTATTTGATATTTGAAATGCGTGAAATAAATCAAAGGAGCCAAAACCGCGATAACAAAATCATGTATGGTAAGACCCATAGAAGAAAGAATGCCATGTTTATTCTGTGGTAAGTCCATAAACATCGACATCACCCACTACGAGGTGTGGTCAACATTGAAGGAAGAAGGCCTGGTGCCGTAAAAACCCGTCAGTTTGTGTTTAAAAAGAATAATGAAGTACCGCTACAATATTGTCAAATTATCAATGGGTAAAACAATGATATGTGCATCGAGCGATAAGATAATTTCGTTCCTGACCAGACAAAGCAATAAGTGATAAAAGCACTCTGTTTTCAGTTAACAAATTACTAATTAGAACTAGTTGATTAATTAAATTCTACCCGTACAACAAGGGTGAAATAAGCGTATTAATACAACTGTAAACCGGGACTTACCTCGGGTATGCCAAATGGAACGGAGAATATCTTTCGTAAGTCGAATACATATTTGCATCTGACTGATAGAGAGGAGAAAGAAGCATTTGGTATGCATCTAAGATAGTAATGACTAAATCTTTGTTGAGTACGGAATTGTAGCATAATATTTATAAGCAATGAAAGCAGGAATGATTAAATCTTGGGTTAATTGCGCTTGTTCCATGGAAAATGAATATTCGTGGGCGGTGCGACTATAAACCTCAAAACTACAATCTTCGTTCTAATGCGAGTTTTTTTTTTTTTTTTTTTTTTTTTTTTGCTAACCACAACTTTGGCCTGAAACTTTTACTGAGTTTCCAGCACCCTAGCCTTTTGATCTGCAATAAGCAAACACAAATCCCAATGGCTCAATTTGTTATCATAAAACTCGCCATATGCCAACTGGTATCATGTACTAATATTAATAATCCCTTATACGATGGTTATGCATTGTGAAGACGCATTAATTAATGTCCATGTCGCTTAATTAGATTCGGCTGATGATTCTTAACAAGATGTGATGCCGTATAATAAACAACAGTCAGAAGTGATTACCTCTCGTCGTCTTAGACATCATTTTTCATATTGGTAATCATAATTCAGATATGGAGAACCAAGCTTCCTGTTTCATGTGATTAACAAAACACAGTTTCTACACGAGATGTCCGTCTCTTCACTTAGTTTTACATGAGGATTTAATTGTTGTTTTAATTTTTTTATAAACAATCTTGCTTTGAGGCACATGATCTTGTTTTGGTCTTTTAGGCAGATGCATTTGTATTAGTACATATCTGACTTGGCTTATATTACAAAATTATAATACGTGTCAAAATAGGAATACTAAAAGTAAAAAAAAATACTCTTTTTGAAAAATAGGTAACATTGCTAATAACCAGTGAATGCTAAATATAACACAAGAGATGTGATCACATTTGTAGAACTCTATTCAATGGATGGGTTACATCCAACACCCACGCCCTGTCTGTCTATCATGAGAAGTATGCTTAAATGATTTTCATTATTTCATTCAGCCCTTTTTCGCAAGAACCTTCGAATGTGTTTCGCCCAAAATATAATCTAATGTATTAGATTATATTTATATGTTATATTTTATATTACATATTAGATTATAGATAAGCAGAGTTGAACAAGGGCTTGAAGGTGCATTTGGTGCATCCGATCACTAACTGGAGCTTCGGAGCCAGCCATGCAGCAAACTTGTGTTCTTAAGAGTTGTCTTTTTTTTTTTTTTTTTTTTTTTTTCTTTTTTGGGGGGGGGGGGGGTGTTACAAAATATTTAATATTATCACAACAACAGCAAATCAGGTGATTGCAGCTTCATCCCCTGCCTTTCTTTAACTTCATCTGCTCAACTTATTTTCCATCCCCATGCACGCAGACTCGCTCAATCTTTTACTCGCAAGTCCAACCCAACTTTCTTCCATTTGCTTCAGCTTTGATCCTATTTCCGTTTGCTCGTTCTTTCTCTTTCAATTTATTTTCTGGATATTTTTTCTTCCGAGAATTGGCTCACCGCTCCATTCTCCTTTTTTTTGTATAATTTATTGTGTTGTACGATGTCCATGCCTCAGCTCCATACGAGGGAGACCCAGAAGTAATGAGCCTCGAGGGAAAAAAGTTTCCGATTCTGACGAGATTTTGCACCTGCTGCCTAGTAACTAATATAAATTTAAATATTTTTAATATAAAATTATCATTAGAAAATAGATGGATCTCGCTTATCGACGAACTCTGTGATCTGACTAGGCTATCAACAAGCACTGTTCAACGAATTGTTCGTAATGATATTAAAAGGCAAAAGTTATCTGCTCGATTGTTTCTGAAGGTGTTGACACAATCTCAAAAGATTGCCGGAGTCAACACGTCCGACCAACTTCTGATCGACCCATGCACGGCAAACAGGGAGGTCGCGACTTTTATGAAAGACTAATTATATGCAACAAGACATGAATTTTCCACTATATATGACTCTGGAAGCAAGCGGGAATCCTCACTTAATTATTTTCTTATCCTTACTTACTTATTATTATTATTATTATTATTATTATTATTATTGTTGTTGTTGTTATTATTGTGCTGTCGTATTCTGAATACGCTGATCTTTTTATTTGTTGCCTCACTATGTAATTATACAGAGTGAGCCAGAAATAGTCAATCTTCTCCATGTTAAATCTCTCAATGCTTTCCAATGATGCTACGCATTTCTGAGAAAGTGTTACAAAACAAATCGCAGTGTAAAAATAATACAAAGAAAACAGAAATAAATATTTCGTATGGTTAGTTTAACATGGCATGCTGTTATTCCTATAATTTCTATTCCAATTTCATCGTGTGGCATTTCAGACCGCAAACTTTGAAACCGGCAAGTTGCCCCACCCAGAATCAAAAGCTTTTTTTACTCGCCATTGACGAGCAGGTGAGTCTTTTTTTTCATGAGTACCTGAATATTGAATATAACAAAATCTGATTAATTTCGTATCCTTCATATAAATCAGAAATGCCTAAACATCAGTTATATCCGTATTCTAGGGCCCAAAGAAACATAGGAATAAGAAGAAAAATGAGGAAACACAATATAAAACTATGATATATTTGCACAAAAATGTTGAGTATCAAATGTTGTGTACAACAAAGAAATAACTTAAGGTCACAATATACAACGATATGCATGATTTTAAGAAAATATTTATGTCTTATATAAATAAGGATTATCGTATCTTTGTCTCATCTGTTGTGTTCCATTAGCGCTTTGATGTTGCTTTGGAATTTTTCAAAATATTTGGGACTCTCCCATTTCAATTTCCGTTGAATGGAAATATCCACTTTGCGAGTTCTCGTAAAATATTCACAATTATGAACGCTTCCGTCGGCGAAGTTGATGCGGCCAAAATTAAGAATGGCGTCTTCGTTGAACTTTTTATCCTTAACATCAAGATCAAAATGAGTCAACGTTTTATCCCGACCTTTTAAGTGAAGGTTATCGATAGAATTTGTGCCATCGACCGTTGTAATCAATAAATAGATTGACATCAACAACAGATAGTTATCATAGCGTTCACGGCCGACCACTAAGTCAGGAATTGTACTCCAAGGAAAACCGTAAGGTGAAGTGATGAAATAATCCAAGGACAACGGTCCTTCTTGTTTTCCGTACTGACACATATACTTCTGAATCTTGGCTGGTTGCCAGAACTCCACATCATTGGATGAAATCTCGTGATAGTTGACGTTGTTTCGCTGCCCTACAACCATGACAGACTTCCTTCCGGTGGCGTTCTTGATGGCACCCAGCGTCTCAGCTAAAGACCGACTGAAAAGAATATCTCCGTTGGCAAACCCGTAGTATTCGCTCTTGTAATGATTATAAATGTACTCGAACATGTTGTTGATATACGGAGTATGGTGGCTATTAAATGACGTCACCAGCACCACATCCCAACCATGATTCCTCGCCATGGTCGACAGCACTGATGTCATATTCAGCGTGAACAGAACTGGTCGAATGTGTGGCTTCAACTGCCCCCAGTTCTTCACCACAGCCGCGTGTAAAGGAATCCTGAGTTCACTCTCCACAAACGTCGTACAGAGAGTCAGGATTGTTTGAGGAGCGTCTCCAGTGTATACCCTACGTTCACCGATGGAATTCAAGCCAACATGTCGAATCATCGCAAAAATTCGGAGACAGCTAAACACCACCAGGAAGACACAAGCGGCACCCAAACGACGTTTGGCGGTAACCACACCTAACATAATTCCAATGAATTCACAGACTGGACTTCTTGATATCAGGACTTTGTTTGGCATTCTGGAAGAGTCCTTTAAGAACGGCGCTTTTTTGTCGCTTTAGTGGCCCTCGCGATCTAATGATGAGGGTGAATATTTGTATGGTGAGTGTTTAAAGAGAAGAGGTCACGCGGTTTCAACTTTCATCGATCGATAGGTTAAAGACGGAATATGTAATCCTTGATCGTACTTACCTTTAACGAAGCGATTCATCTGATGCATTCACTATTCCTACCTTTATATGATCATTGCATCTGGATAATCGTGTCCTTAGACATGTCCAAGTGAATTTGCTTGAAGTATAATCGACAATAGTACGACAAGCATGTACGAGAAAAGAAATGTCTGAGCTCAAGTTAGAACTCGATTATTATTGACCAGTGAGACTATACAGTATTTGCTGAAACCGTAGATTGTCTAGACTCGAATATTTGAATGTTTGGGCTTTTCTGGAACTAATTCCCAATCGAGAACATCGGCCAGCAAATAGATCGATTATAGAGTCCCTTCATCGACGATCCGAGAGCTAGCTGAGTTTATCGGTATGACAAAACAAATACAATTATTCTCAAATCGCCTGTACATGTATTACAAGAAGCTAAATTTGATTACAATCCCGAAAATGAACTTGGATTGGCCATAGACAGACGAATGAGACAGTTATAGCATGTGTACGCACAATAGCGACGTAATAAGGGCTCTTTCCTCAGTCGCCATGACAACGGTGCGTTGGAATTGATGCGAATGTCAATTTATCGACAAATATTGCATTATTTTGTTAAACTTAGGCCTATTTTGTGCCATATCGTACTGAGAAGGACTTGTACTCGTTGTAAGAGCATTGATCTTTTTTCGTTTATTGCATAAAAGTCAATATGAGACATTGTCATAATAACAGAACATAAATCAGTGCTTCGTAGAGCCTCTCTACTCTATAATCATGGGACCGAAAAATAACCTATTTTGGTCAGTACCAAAGCTAGTTTGGAGCGGGCAAATAGATCTACTGGTTTTGACGGTAGCTGTTAAAGTCTGAAGGGGCTGGGGGTGGGCCAATATGGCCTTGGTCTACATATTACACGTATCGTGTTGATTTGCACCGATCACATCAATGGCTGAGTTCACCTTGAGTTTGAATATCATAGAAAACACGAAGAGAACGCACCGGATGCAAAGGACTTCATTGTGTCTGGATTTTCAGATCATTTTCATAAAGCACATGTGAGGACACGGTTGGGGATTTGATGGTAGAGGATAAAATGACTGAGTGATGAAAAGAGAGAAAATAATTAAGTGAGGAAAATCGCGAATATTAAATATCAATGTTCATTATTTAGGGATGTTTATTATTATAGGATGGAGTACTTCATGAACTTACGATTCTGGGTTGGAGTGTTCTCGCTTCTTCAGGAGAATGTCGCTTCAGACTATACATTGTTTTTTATTGCATTGTATATGTATTGTAGGTGCACCGAATAGCTTTGTCGGTTTGTCTGGCTGACTGCAATCCGATGCGACCGTAGGGGTCGAGGTCCCAGGTTTGAAACCCGATCAGGCCACGGGCGTTATGATTGTGAATTATAATTGTAATTCGTAATAATTGTAATTCTTCAGTGACTCTGCAGTGCTGCCCAATTGCGTAACAAGGCCGGGCGCTGTGTAGTACTGTCTAAAATAAAGAACCCTTGCGATTTATCGACAAGAGTAGGGGGAAACCCCGGTCCCTGTTCCCTGTTCCCTGTTCTGGCGCCCGTATCATCCGAATGGTTCGGCTGGAGCCGTAAAACCTCATCATGTTTATCATGTTGTACATTGTATATGTATTGCTCGGTTGTGAATTGTGAATTTTATTGTGTTGACGCAAGTGACTGGGGTGCCTTTCAGTTAGCGAATTCCTAAGGAATCCTCTGAAACATCCTCTCAGACAAGACCCGTTCTGTTTAAAACTCCTCTTATATATATCAGAACACACTCATAAGGAGATACCACAGAATCGGGACCCGGAATCGGAATTCGCTATGTTAAAGGGAGGGGGAACTGGTTAAAAATGGACTTTGAGTCGTTATTTGATGCATCAAAAATGATTCCTATGCCTGGCCCTCACAAGGAATATCATCGCTAACGATTTCGGGCGAGATATATTGCTAATTAGGCGTGACGTCAGAGGCTGTGATGAAACACCGAGTTGCCCATCTTTTAAAATGGGCCTCGTCATATCAGCGTGTCCTGCGACTAAACCCGTGGATATTTTTTTATTTTCTTTTCGGAAATAGAATAATCATTTTGCCACCAGTCAGGCGCGAAAAAAATATCTTTCGCTCTTTTTCTTATTTTAACAAGCGATTTTCTATGACACCTACCAGGGTTTCTCATCCCGAAACAGTAAAAAGTCAGCCAGGGTGCACCACGCATGCGCAATACTGACGCTTTCGTTTCGTAAACAACAAACATGTCCTTTTATGGCGAAGATGATCTGCTCTGATTGGCTGAAATTGATAGCTTCATGAGGGGAACGGGACCAATCACGGCAATTCCTCAGCTGACGTTTGCCTCCTATACTTCGTAATGGAAGTCATTCTCCCATAGGCGCAATGCTAACCCCGATATTCGGAATGCATTATTTCCTTACGCTTGCATCCAGGCATGGTCCTAGAAAATCGCTCGTTAAAATAAGAAAAATGGCGAACAATATTTTTTTTCGCTCCTGATTGGTGGCAAAATGATTATTCTATCTATTTCCGAAATAATAATAAAATAAAAAAATATCCAGGGGTTTAGTCGCAGGACACGCTGATATGACGAGGCCCATTGTAAAAGATGGGGAACTCGGTGTTTCATGAGGGCCTCTGACGTCAAGCCTAATTAGCAATATATCTCCCGCGAAATCGTTAGCGATGATATTCCTTGTGTGGGCCAGGCATATGAAGCAATTTTGGTGCAACAAATAACGACTCAAAGTCCATTTTTAACCAGTTCTCCCTCCCTTTAATGTTAGCAGAGAAACAAACGAAATTCTCATAATTATCTTCAAAGAGATCGCATATTTCTAGGTGGTTGTTCCCCCAGGTAAGCAAATAATAAATGGCTGATTGGTGGAATGTGTTCAAACATATGTTAATTATTTACAAATTTAATATTCAATATTCCTTACCCGGATCTGTAACTCAGAAGACAAGAAATTTCACGTTTTCTCAATATTCTAGCACTGCTTTGTTTCAGTGCCAAGGGGCACCAAAAGGGGAGTGAGGGGATGCTGAACTGTTAAGTAAGCTATTAATATAATATTATACTGAGTAAACTTTCTATTGCCGGTCAGTCCATCAAATGGTGGGAATTATAATGACCAAAGTTGATTACTCTTAGAATACCTGCTGGTTTCCGATTGGTTGAATTAGAAATGGCGTGACTGCATCCGTCCATCTTGTTCCCTCAACAGGAGTTATAGATGTTACGTAACTCAACATTGTCCATCACACCCGCTACCCAGCAGAGAGGGTAACTAATGGACGAGGAAGTGTTGATCAGGGGGCCAATTAGGGCACCCGTGAGGTTCATTCCGCTTCGTAGAGAACCGGAACATTTTCCAAATTTGCGAGTAGGAATGACAAGAGTGGAAATGCAACATGTTAGACCAATCCCATAAGGCAACGAATGGTGGCATCGAATCGCAATTGCATCGCACCATGAACCTTTTGATAATGTTACGGTGATAATATTTGCAAAATACTAAAAAATAAATGTTCAAATGCTAAATCAATGGCAAAGTAACCGGTTTATATTACAGTGGGGTTATCAACTGATTTGTCAATTATTCATACGATTTTCACACTTTTAGTGTGGGGGCATCCGTTAGCGAAAGGGCGATAATTTCTAGACCACCTATATCTGGACGCCCACTGTACATTATTTTGTTTGTTTATTATTTGTCATGGAATAGACATGACGCGAACATGGGAAAATTAAACGCATAGTATTCGAGAAACAATCATGCCAAAAAAATTGATTTGAGTTGTTTGTTTGTTGGTTTGTTCGCTATTGAACTTGTGTGTGTTGTATATGATATAATATATACGAGTATTTATGATCATACTTTGCGTTTACCACCCAGGATTGTGTCATTTCTCAATAGAGACACAGTTTAATCTTTAATCTGATACTGCGCACAGAAGGATTTTGTGAATGGATGCGAATTCATCGCGTGAAATTATTCAACGAAGTCTCACTCATTCTCATACATGATCTGAATTTTGCGCATACATTATATAATGCTACATTACCAAATACGCCATTCGATTTAGCACCAAAACTAAAAGAACTGAGTTGATCTACTGATGGATCAATTTGTAGGGCTTCGTCCTGTGGTCAAATACTTCTAGCTAATTACTAATCATCTTTAGCATTGTTCAGTGTATAGTTCTATGAATAACTCTCTCGTTATGGTGTCTGCGCTGTGTAACATAACGAGACAAAGTACAGAAGAAATTAGCCACCAGAGAGAGAGCGTCCTTTGTCGGAAGACCAATCCTCCGTGCAATATGACCCATCGTGTGCCTGCATGTACTGATTAACAGTGTGGGTTAAAAAGCAATAGGATTGCAGATTGGGCAGCTAGGTCTTTCTCCTTGCACAAAATCAGGTTTTGTGGCAAACTGGCCTTGTTTATAAAGAAGGGGTCTTTTGTAAATATACTTCGGTGCAAATGAAACACAACTCTGTGCTTATGCAAACACCACATCCCGGGTAAGCATTGCATATAGACACGGATGTTCGTGTGTACTAAGTTGAACTACTTGAGCACATATTCTTGAATTTGCAAAGAAAACAAATGAAGTTAACCTGGTTTAATTGGAGGAACAATCGACAAGGGATCCAAATAAAAAGGTTC
The DNA here is from genome assembly GCA_000328365.1 of Capitella teleta. Taxonomy (NCBI): domain Eukaryota; kingdom Metazoa; phylum Annelida; class Polychaeta; family Capitellidae; genus Capitella; species Capitella teleta. The sequence continues at coordinate 316,706 of KB309292.1, forward strand.
TATTTTCATGGTCAGATATTTCCTGTACTTTGACTCACACGCCATTATCACAAGAGATAATTTTTGGCCAAATTTCTCGATGAGACTCTCAACCTTGCCCTGTGAAATGTTGTTACATACAGCCTTGAATCAGCTCTCTGGTATTGTGGGGAGACGAGAGGCGGTGAGGAATCACTGACTTCAATTTATCTCATAAAGGTTCATTTGGTAATAAATTAGGGCAGGTGCCAACCGTGACAATGCCATTAGTTCATTGTCCTTCCTTAAGATGTCTGTGATGATCATAGTAAGGTACTCGTGAGCGTTATTTTGCTGTAATAGTCGGATCTTTGGATATTTGTAACCCTGAATTGGGGTCTTTTATGGGGTCTGAGCTTTTACCTCTCTTACCTGAGCCGATGTCAAAAGTTTATCTGCAGATATTGGTCAGTCGCATTCCTCCCCTGTCGAACATTCACTAACTATGGCTGTCTTGAACCAGTCCTAGCCCTGTGCTCACCGGACTTGTCAGTCCTGTCGGTTTGCTGTCACTTTTAGGCATCCACAACGGGGTCAATCCAAGGTCGACCCGTTTTTTTTTTTTTCTGCCCGGTGACGCATTTGTTGTGTGGTTGATAAACTGTATCCGATATGGCGGTTTGTGACTTTTGGATCAACTCCACACTCCAGAAGGCTTCTGGATACTACCCTTCAGGAATCCGTCAGCCTTCCAAGAGTACAATTTTTTCACAAACTCTGATTGCTTTTGAGTAAAGCACTCATCATCTACGGAAACCGAGACAATTTCATGTGGACCGTTCTTTACAGCAACCATCGACAGCCTTCTCCTCTTTGGCATTACAGTGTGGGATGGCAGATGCACCGCCCGAGACAGAAATAACATCAACCGTGAAGATCATCAACGAACCCCTCCACCCGCTGCATCACACCTTCCAAAGATTACCATCTGATAAACGATGCAGAGCCGTAAAAGTTAAAACCAACAGACGTCGTGAGATCTTTGTGCTCTCTGCTACCAGACTCATTAATTCACAACCTATTTAATGTTATTATCATCCAAGTCCTAATTGTCATATTTATCATACATTTCACGCATTATTACCTGTTAGGCAAAGAACTCGGGCGAATAAATTTATCTTATATTATCTTATGTCTTTCGTATAGTGCAAATTTCGGGTTTTACGCCTTGAAATACTTGCCTAGTGTATAATTATATAACTCCAACATCTCGTTCCCACATATCAGACGTATCATTGTAGATCCAAAAAGTATGACAAATAATTTATTCTCCATCTTCACCATTCTTCAATGGTATAATTGAATGAATATAAATTTGCGACACTGAAAAAGACCTATAGTTACGCATATCCAAATAATTTGTCCCTGCTGCAGCATTCACTCAGAGAAAGTCTTTCCCAATTACACACCAACCAATTGATTTGGGTTCAGATCTAGGCGAATGGAGTTTTTATTTGGTGGACTTATGATACAAACTGACAGCTTCATGAAACTACTTGAGAATGTAGATCAAATCATATCCTTGACATTAACAAAAAGATTGGTGGGTTACCAGACTAGAGTGGTTGTATAATGGCACATTAGTTTCTTCTTTGAGGCTGGTGCTACATTTACATGCATATCATAATTAAATTGTATGGGCGGCGTTTTGACACCGGGTATGCATGCCTCTAAAAATCAGACTCTGTCCATTAACAGGATGGCGAAAGTTGTACAGTTTCATCTCACACAATCATCAATTAGTCATCGAAATCGTTTTATGGGGGACCACGTGATCAAGGGTCCCTGCGGTCTAAGGAGCCATCCATATGTCAGAATTATCGTAATTATGTAAATTATCATGACCCTTAATCAATCTAATTATCACATACATGAATTCACGAAAAATTCTTATCTTATTGTATTATATCCTATCTTTGTGTATATTTGACAAAACTAAATCGTTAAAAGTAAAAAAACAAACTGCAAAAGAAAAGTTGATTTCAGGTCAATTCGAGCGTAAATAATTAATTTCAAATAAAGCGGGTATTTCTATGAATTAAAGTATTAAACTGTATAATACAATAAATCAGAACTCAGTATCTAAATAAATAAATAAATAAATAAATAAATAAATAAATAAATAAATAAATAAATAAATAAATAAATAAATAAATAAATAAATAAATAAATAAATAAATAAATAAATAAATAAATAAATAAATAAATAAATAAATAAATAAATAAATAAATAAATAAATAAATAAATAAATAAATAAATAAATAAATAAATCACTATTGGCCAGAAGCACTCGGAATGAATCGCATTTTGACGGATATGTGCAACAATAAGGTCATGCGAAATAGCCATCCTCCATTCACAAGAAAGCGACTTGAGCTCCCTTGTGCGTTCTCGGGTGGCCACACCTTATAAGCAACAGCCAATGTCAGAGCCATGCAATCTTTGCACAATGGCTGCCGCTGTTAGAGTCATGCTATGTTTTTTTCTGACGTCTTTCTCGGAAGTCAAATCCACGGAGCTCCACTTCGGACTTCTTGGGCCAACAAGAAAATCTTATTGCGGATATACATCTGAGGCTGTTGATTGTCTGGACACTATGGCTTCGGCCATTGACCTTGCTGTAGAAGAAGCCCGGCGAGATGGATTCCTTAATGACACCAATGTTCGGTAGGTCGTGTAAAAGTCCAAAACAAGTGCTCAAACTAAAATCCGCAATCGTTAAATCAAGTATATAGTTGATTTCTTGGGTCGTGCTTGGATAAAAATCATCCCCATGGGTGTCACAATAGCCAGGAATTCTGGGGATAGACGTCTGTCGTAGGTCTGTTTCAGTCCTTACATTATGAATGAAATTATGATGACTAAAAAATGCATTAACTTACCTTGTTTTTGTTTTAAAGTTTGTTTATGGGTAGAGTGCCTTGTACACAATGTTGCTATCGAATGATTATGGAATCCCGGTTCTACCTGTGGGTTTAGGAGAGCTGTATGAAGCTAATGATTGCTTGATATATCCGATCAAGTGTCATGTGATATAATTTTATGGGTCATAACGAAATCCTCCCTCAGCCTATCTGTGTGGTATGAGGTGCAGGTGGACCAACCAGCTAACAATATGGCTACCTCTATCTGCAGATGTGCATCATAAATGTGAGTATCTGTATAGAGATTTACTACGAAAATTCTTTCATATTTCAGAGTTTCCTGGGCGGATGACGGGTGTAACGGGAAATCGGGCATGGCGTCTGTCATCAACTTGTATGAGGAGAAGAAAGTTGATGTGCTCTTTGGATCCGTCTGCTCACAAGGTTTGGCAATGGGTAGTGATGCACCGATGAATCCGATATCCCATTTTCCAATATCCAGTCAATAATCTACAGATTACCCAACCCCCCTCTTCCTTCAGAAAAATAACCCTCTTCTGTTTCTTCCCTCTTGTGGAAGATATAATATATTTATCTGACGTCACGAAAATAGTAGTTAAAGTGAGTTTTGTAGTTTTTTATGGTATTATAAAATCACTGGCGGAACGCATGCATCTTCGACTTCACAATGCTTTCCCTGGTTATTAGACCCATCAAACCAATACAAAGTCAAATCCCAGGGAGCATACAAGCAAGCGCAGCTACAAAGGCTAGATTAAACGTGCAATATTAGTTCAAATCCACATTTGCAATTTTCATTTCCTATGTACGTAATTGTTTATTGCATTTCTGTCAGTACGTTGTTTGTCATGTATGTTACATATTGTGCATCATAAAAGGCAAAAAAAAAAGTAGTATCCATGCATCACATTCAATCAATTTAATTCAGAAAATACACAACGTAAAATAATATATCATTTTGCAGTGACCGAACCCGTGGGGTTCTATGCCGCCGCCAAAGCCATCCCTCTCTTCACCCACGGTGCATCTGACCCAGCCCTGCAAAACAAAACAACCCATCCGACCCTCGTTAGATTTGGTCCAAACTACAACAACTACGGAGCAGCAGTAGCAAAGGTACTTGATTAATGAATGTCTGTTAATTTTAATTGCTCTATTTATTCTGCTTTGCATACGGTTATCCTTTGACTCTCCTAATGCCTGCGACTCAGAATCTAGCCATAGATAATACATCCACATCATCTTTCATTTGACCCCAGCTGTTGATACTCTCGCTGCGTTTCAGGTGTTCCAGTTCTTCAACTGGACAAGCGTTGGACTGATGACCGAATCGAGTGTTGTCTGCGAGAACAGCAGGCAATCTGTTGAGAAGCACTTTATCCTCAACAACATCACGGTCTCACTGCGCATCAGAATTTCCAATTTGTACGACGTCACCGATGAAGACGTGGACATGTACTGGGCAAAGATGAGCAACAGCAGCAGAAGTGAGCATAAGTATTTGTTATTCTCAATGCAACATCATTTAATTTGGAGTCCATAGTTACCCATGCATTGCTGGTGGTTAGTTTTAAATATTAAATATGTGGTGTCTATTATTATTTGCTAGTCCTTTTCTTGTAAAAGCCAAACAGTTAATTTTATAACGAATTCAATGTATGTTGTAAAGGTGGGAAATCTACATGTAGTTATAGGGAATTATGTGGCCTTGAAACTATGCAAAGACATGTAATCTCACTGAATTATACCAACCGAAATTCCCAATGCATAGTTAGTCCTAAGACTCCATACATTAGAAATAGTAGCTGCATATCAAAGCCAAACCATTTACCGAATATAAAGGTCAACTTAGTCGCAATACTTGCAATCGAATGTCACATTAATTTTAGTTCCAGTTGTTGTGACTATCAACCTCAAGCGTACGTAACGATACAGATGAGCAGTCTACTTGATACGCCTTTCATGCAGCACTCTGATTGGTTAACTAGCTGAGACGTCGAAATTCAAGTATATCATTTCATTGGTGTGATCTAGTATAAATATCTCCCAAAAAAGTTTATACCAGAATAGACTAAATTAAATGCCAAAATTGCACATAACTATAAAGAAGGTTTTGAAATACGAGAAAAAATTACGAGCGAGGTTCTTTGAATGCTACTCATATCAAAGTGTTTTATCAATACGAAACTCCACTCTCAACTGTTGAAACTCCCATCTCACCATGTTTTCTGCAGTCATCGTGAGCTGTGTGAATGACATCGACTTGCAGCGCATTCTTCTGCGAGGCTATCAGCTTGGTCACACCACCAAAGGAGATTATGTCTTTATCGGGCACAATTTCGTGGCCACAGAGGATCAGTTGCTGTATCCATGGGTGAATATCAACGAAAAGTCCAGGGACATGCGATACAACATCAAAATGGCCTTTAAGCCATTTAAATTGGTAACAGCAAATTGTTAGTCATCATCGTCGAAATATATTTTTTTCTTCAAGCTGACCATGTCTGGGTTAATGGAACCTAGGGTCATTGAATTTAAATCCAGGGTCACGACCATGCTTGCCAACGTCACACATTGGTTATATTCTCCAATTGCTGAGAAGGTATTTTATTCTTGTTCAAAGTCAATGCGGAATTTAAAAATCAAAATATCAATGTGGCATACACACAGTAAATAGTTCACTCGTGAGTGACTCTGTGTCTCTCTTCTGTATCGTGCAGGCCAGTCCCTACTCAGTGCTCCTGTATGATGCTGTGTATTATTATTGCATACTCTACAATATGACAAGACAAACAGGTGGCTACCAAAACGGAACACTTCTAGGGGAGCTCTCTCGAGATGTCGTTTTTGATGGTATGTATATTCAACCAGTAGTACTCATCCCTTGTATCAAATGTAAGCTGATATGATACCTTCAATACTGGCCAGGACACTGAGTGTAGACGGAATTGATACATTTTAACAATTGCATTTAATATTGAACAGGATTAAATATTCCTCCCCCCCCCCTTTTGAAATTGTTGCAATACTAACCGAGAAACTGCACGAATCAGTTGTTCAGGTCATAATTAATTTGGCTGCGCAACAACTTTTTTTTTATATTTAAAACTTTTATTTTATGCCTTCTCAAACGAATTTAAAAATTGACCTCTCGCATGTTTTACACTCAGCAACAAAAATACCTCTAAAAAGGGTCTAATACGTTCCTTCAGCTGCTGTATGTACGTCAGTTCATTCCAACGTCCATTATAAATGAAGTTAAAATCTAAAACCCACTTTACTAGTGGGAATTTTCGAGTAAAGTTCCACCTCTTCGACTCTTGCGGAGGACCTGGGAATTCCAGCAGATTAATTGGGTTCTCAGTTTTGAGCTAATTTAATGTGTGTATGTATTCTGTGCTCGTGTGTGCCGAGTCGAGGCACCTGACACCAATTAGCAGATGAGGTGCCTCCCTGTTTGCAGTAACCTCTGCTTCGGCTGAGGTGCATCGAATGAAATCACAGGCTTTGCATCTCTTATCAGAAGCACAGAATTCAGATAATCACACACTACATTCTCAGTAGGAATCGAGAAATTTCATATAGTCGACAAAGATTTGTTAGAGTATGTTTTACTGACTAGTTTTACTTGAGTAAGAAAACTAAAAATGATATTAAGAAAAATATTGAAATTAAAATTAAGAATTAAACATGTAAAACAGGATTTACTATTTCGTGATCCGAGTCAAATAATCATGTATACAAGACAAGTGTATTTTTTTAGGTAGAGTGGAATGAGAAAACTTTTGATGTTTTTTTTTTTTTTTCTCGTTTTTCAGGTATCTCCGGACAGGTGATGTTGAACGACTTTGCCGACAGGGAGAGCAACATCGAAATGTGGCAAATACGCGACGACAGAGACGGAATGTCCCCATGTGCGAGGGTGTTCATGTCGGATCTCTCAAAGTTGGTTAGTGCCATGGTCATTTACTTATATCATTCATGTAATGTGAATTTACTAGAATGATATTATTTTGTTTTAATTACAATTACTATTTAATTACTACATTGGCATTATGATTATGAATTGTGGCTCTGTTAGTGCTGCCCAACTACGTAACTCTGTGTATACTACTGTCTTTGGTGGCATGAATTATAAAGAACCCTTAGGATTTATGAACAAGAGTATGGGGTAAACCCCCATCTTGCCGTATATGCCTGACACTGACTCGCAAAAGTATCCGAGTTTATGAATTGACTCAAATAAACTCAAGAACCTTCCACAGTGGAATAGATCCCAAATTCGACATGATTATGGTCTCCATACATATGTAATTAGATCTCTTCCGACTAACTGAAATAAATTAAGATTCCGATCATAAATTTTCCTTGAAAAGAGAAATTGTATGAATTTGGTCATTATCGAGGATTTGAAATTAGGTAACATTGCAACGGAACGAAACTGCAGAGATCTGATTACTTCTTGGTCGATTATTACTTATGCTAGCCTTTTATTATATTACTGGTTTTTCTTCCCCCAAAACAAACCTTACCAAAATCATCACAGCTGCCTTTTTTTCACACAGGCATATCGTTCTGAAACAGAATTATGTTTAGGAATTTGCTGATAGAATCAATATTAGGCCTACTGCAACATACACTCATTTCATGGACTCCATAAAGTTACCAAAGATCTTGTAATATCAAGATGCGATTGGGATCTCTGCCCCTAATCACTTCAGTGCAACTCATGCAGACGCCTCCAAATAGAGGTCGCCACCATTAAGGCATTACTCGTAAAATTATAAAGGAGTAACTAGAATGTTTATTGAGGAGTGCTCCCGTGAGTACCCAAAATGAAGGCAACCGGGATTTTGGAATTGTCAAGACATGCGAACTGATTTTGAAAATGAAAGTTATGAGATTGACAAGCATGCTGAAAATAAATATTTCACAACATTTCATGGCTTACAAAGTAGAATTACCCAACAATGATTGCATTTATAGACCCATGCGTTTCTTTTGCATCTAAGTATATGTTCACCTCAAATTCCAAGCTACCTATGAGTAGATACGACATACAAAAGTCATAATGCAACCTCGATTAGCGCAAAACAATGGACAGTGGCTTCTACGCCGACCGCGAGGGGGCGATTATTGATCAAATTTGAATGCCTGAGCCGTGCATACGTTATAATACAATCTTTGATATTTATGCATTCATTATTCACCATATTTCTTCTTCGTCCTCAGCAAGAATTTGTCATCTCCGATGCCATATCCTGGTACACACCAAACAACATGGTTCCGTTGAGCACTCCTTTGTGTGGCTTCACTGGCGAATTATGCAAGGAAGCTGGTTAGTTATCATTGTAACGAATGACTATTTGGGCTCAGTATTGTGATGAAATAGCTAGTTATACCGCTGGCCATCATACTTTTTAGAAAAAAAAAATTAAGTTCCTATGTTCAATACTGGTCATAACGTTCTGATTTTTCCCCGTTCAATTGTTCAATGCGTCATTTGCAATGAAAGTGAGCTTCATACTTATGCTTGCTCAGTAGCTAGTATCATTATTGCCTAATAGCTGAAATTGTGAAAATGTGATTTTTCAAACTAATATAACTTCTTTCTTCCTCTAATTATTCTCCAAAAATTAGCTTGAATACTTCTTTACAAAAATACGATAATGAATTGCTATTCTAAAGCAGTGTAATTGTGTAAACAATGATACCAAGCCCATGTATTTAAAATTGACCCTCGATATTTGAACCATAGCTCTCATTACTTCTCATCATTTATTTATTAATTAAGGAAAATTTTAAATTAAAAATTTTCCTTATGTTACTTTACGTGGTTTTTTTTTTTTTTT
>KB309292.1:326983-350615 GCA_000328365.1 Capitella teleta
TATTTATTTATTTATTTATTTATTTATTTATTTATTTATTTATTTATTTATTTATTTATTTATTTATTTATTTATTTATTTATTTATTTATTTATTTATTTATTTATTTATTTATTTATTTATTTATTTACTGGCGTTGTTCGAAGGCGTGTTATAATTGGTATATAGTGAAACATTCCATTAAAAAAATGAAGAAACCAAAATAAAGAGGTAAAAAATTATGAAATGATAAAAGGTAAGATAAAAGCTAAATAAAAGATAAAGCAAGATAGAAAGGTTAAAATTAATACTGTAAGTTAACCAGTTAAACAGTCAGAAATGAAATGAAAAAAAATTATGTTAAATTACAGATCTTGGAAGTACTGAGGTGCTCATGATATCAGGATACATCCTCATTGGAATAGGAGCCATCGTTGGAGTCTACTTTTCCAGGTGAGCTAACCATCCATAGGATGTTTGCCTATCCTGCAATTAGTATAATGATAATTTTAAAAATATCAATAATAATCATAAATAGAATAATAATAATAATATTAAAGTACCGGTAGATCGATTTATTTAACGTGATTGCCAACCCTTGAGGGCAGAGGCCAATACATTTGATGCTTCCCCATGCGGAGCAAGGAATTTTGAACTTATTTTCAATCTATAAAGGAGACTTCGGCTGAGAAAATCATGCTAATGGGTCTTTTCGAATGAAAAACTCCCCCAACTACCAGAACACTCACTGTGTTATTATCAATCTCTGTCCAACCAAGTTACCCCAGTTGAACAGAATGTAAGATGTCCTTTTAAGAATACAATTATTGCTTTCCAAAACTGGCAAATTGGCTCTCCGAGTTCCAAAACTCGCATTTTCCTAATTATTTGCTGTAACAAGTAGTTGTAGTTGTTCTATTCCAACGCAGGAAACTTTGGTTGCGAAGCCAGAACACAATTACACAATGGAGAATCAACTTCAGTGATATTTCATTTGTGGAAAACAGGTCAACCAAGGTGGGTTTCAACTATGTTTTTGTAATTGCATAGCATCACCGCTGTCTTGCAGACCACCCTGCCCGAGTCAGACCAAAGTATTGGCACGCAAAGCGCAATGTCCCGTATGTTGTCTTGTGGGATACTAAATGGTAATACTGTTTCAGTACTCACGTTTCCTTCTCACGTGACTGACTTGATGCTGACAAAGAAAGCCATGATCGATTTATCGAGGGTATGTCAAAGGGTGAGTTTGTATTGTTCAATTTTTTTGTATACTTCTTGTGTAGATGCGAGAGTTCAACCATGACAATGTCAACTCATTCCTTGGAGCCTGCTTAACCGCTCCCAATATATGCGTGTGTTTCTCGTACTGCGCCAAAGCCAGTGTCTACAGAGTTATTCAGAACACTGACATCCAACTCGACATGAGCTTCAAGTCGTCGCTCATCATGGATTTGGTCAATGTAAGTATCATGTTCACAAAATTTCGGCCATTGACCCGAATTATACGCGGATATTATTAAAACTGATTCGGGGTTCGCTTTTGTGTCCATAGGGTTTGAACTTCCTTCACGATTCTTCGATCGTCCAGCATGGTAACCTCACAAGTAACACCTGCATGGTGGACAGTCGATGGGTGCTGAAGGTTTCGGGCTACGGATTGGCACCGTTCAGGACTCAGGAGATCGCCCAACTCAAAGATCGAGACGAGGAGGAGTACTACAATGGTGAGAAGTTGCGCGTCTTTGTTGATCGGGATTATGTTCTGCATTGCAGATATCTGATATATCAATTAAATGACAATGATATGCTTTTCATAAAAAAAAAAATCCGCAAATAACGGCCGCGGTGCATTCTGGTCTTGCTAGGAACAGGGTAATTAGGTTGTAAATGCTGAGGCATTTTTATGGTTATATGCCGTAAAAACGTTAAATGAGTGTCAAATTGAAAATCAGTTTATGACAGCTCGGCGAGATGCCAGACTGCCCAGGGGGCATTCATTAGCATGTAATTTGGGATGTACTTTAGATTATAGAGTCGTTTAGTTAGAAGCCTTTCTCGGTCCTTCGTCAGTTGCTGAGACGCGCAGGGACTGATGCCAGGATAGGCGCAGAATGGTTAGTTTTTATTGTTTAGTTGTATCGTTTTTATATGTATTTTTCATTTATAGTGCATCGCTTTGATTATCAATAAAGGATATCATTGATCGCCATCGTCCTGTATCCTGGTGTCCCTAATTGCCACTCCAATTCGGTGGTAGTAGCGTCTCGGGCTCACGGAAGCGTCTGCTGTCCGTTATATAGGTCAAGGAGTGCCAGTGGCAGAATTACCACATCGAATAATGAAGAAAAGTCGGCGGTTTGTTCAATGGCCGCCATTTTTCGGATCGCTCCAAAAATTAGTCAAATTAATTATTGCCTTTCGTTTTCGTTATCATTCACTCTCAAATGACAAAAGAATGAAAATACGATCGTAAATGTCTAAAATTGATTAATTAATAATTAATTAATTAATGTCTAAAATTGATTAATTATTATTTGCCAACTTTTCGGCGTAATTTGAACGACATTTTCATTCTTCTACTTATCGGATGCCTCCGCCTTATATATATATTCCATACATTGTCTCGAACATGCGCAATAGGTTTTGAATAAAGGATATGCCTGTGGTTCCTTTCAAGCTTTTCTCTGGACTGCCCCGGAATTACTGAGGAAACCAGACTCGATCGCCTTACGTGGAACTCAGAAAGGGGACGTCTATAGTTTAGGCATCATTCTGCAAGAAATCCTCTTCCAGAGGAAACCGTACTTTGCCACGGAAGATCTCAGCGCCAAGGGTGACTTTCTGGATGGTTTCACACAAACACAAAATCACCCAACGAACTTCCTTTTCACAGAGATCGTGAGCCGCGTCCACAAGGTCGAGCGTCCTTATTTCCGCCCTCTCATACCAAGAGATGAGAAAGATACTGCTCATTTTGTCAACATCATGCTTCAGTGCTGGGAGGAGGAGCCAACTGATCGCCCAAGCATTCCCACTCTGAGGAGAATCATCAAAGCAGTTAACCCGATGTAAGTGCTGTGTCATTTGCATACAACCCCAAAAACAACCAACGTTGCATCTGAATTAAGCCATCAAAATTCTGAAGTTGCGGAGCATTGTATATATATATATATATGCATGTGTTGCTCTTACTCAGGAAAGGTAATGTTGTGGACGCCATGATCAAACGATTGGAGAAATACGCCAGCAATCTGGAAGAACTGGTTCAGAGCAAAACCGAAGAACTTATCATAGAGAAACAAAAGACAGACAGATTGCTGTATCGCATGCTTCCTCCGTATGTGAATTCAACCCTATCTTGAAACCTATCTCATCCTATCTCATCCTATACTTGCATATCCAGAATGGTAGCAGATGCGTTGAAAATGGGCCACCCGGTGCAACCTGAAACATTCAAGAGCGTTACGATCTACTTTTCTGATATTGTTGAATTCACCTCCCTCGCTGCCCGAAGCTCTGCAGCTCAAGTGATCACAATATTGAACGACCTCTACACACTCTTCGATTCCACCATTATGACCTTCAAGGTGTATAAGGTCAGAAACTATTAAATTAATAATTGTTGCCGATATCCAGATATATGTTCAATGGGACTTCACCGTGTATGATTGTCTTCCAGGTTGAGACCATTGGAGATGCTTATATGGTGGTCAGTGGTGCCCCTGACCGCTGCAAAGACCACGCTGTCCAAATTGCCAATATGTCACTGGCGTTGCTGGAATCGGTCACCCACACTTTCAACATTGAACATTACCCCGATAAACCACTGGAATTGAGGATTGGTCTGCACAGCGGACCCTGTGTGGCTGGTAAGGCATTACACTTGTATTTATTATCCGTATTATTATGCATTAAACGTTCTAACTAACAGGTGTGGTTGGAAAGACGATGCCCAGATATTGTTTGTTTGGTGATACTGTCAACACAGCTTCTCGAATGGAAAGCAGCGGAGCCGGTATGAGCTGCATGTCTCATTCGGGGGCAGCAATTTTGCATCCATAAACATCTTATTGTTTTGAGTGCAAAGTACAGCTTAAGCCCCATGCTTTAACGGCTATGCATATTTTAAACGCATGGGTGTAATCTGCTTGCAAATATAAACGAGTTCAGAATTCAAGAACTAACTTTCTTCTTTGTCCATTTAAGCTCTGAAGATCCACATCAGTCAAGAAACAAAGAATCTTCTTGCCGAATCAGGTAATTTCATCACCGAGGAACGAGGGCTCCAAGATGTCAAGGTGAGGTCAATTATATTATGCAAATGTATATGCAAATTAATGCTATTGTTTGCAGGGCAAAGGTCAAGTGCGAACTTTTTGGTTGATTGGTTCGAGCCAAACGATTCCATGACGTCGTGAATCGATGCGGCTTATAAATCTAAGCTCTGAGCTGTTGGATTAATTTTGCTTCGGAAATGGTCCAACCAAGACGAAAGTTAGAGCAGAACTAAGTCGCCTTCGCTTCTAGTTTTGATGAAACCCAGTACTCTCTTTATATGGCAATGGTCACACATTTATCCATTCAATTACCAATACACCCGTAATTATTGGGTTTTGTGACTGTGAGTCTAGTTTGGGCTAAATGTGGTTGCATTCTTCAAGTTTTTGTGCACCACCAAATCAGCAATGGCCTCAGACAAAGATGTTTCAATGAAATCGTCAACATTCATAGATTGATTGTGGCTCGTGTTGTGATTCGTGATATCGTTAGCTACTGTTTCTATTACATGTATTGAACAATATTATAACATCCTTACATTACACGTCCATGATTGTAATCATTTAATCATTTAATCATTTAATCGTTATTCATGTTTTCAGTATTGGTAAATATAATGTGCATCTCTTAGATATCAATGGATATATGTATATTTATGAATACATAAATATATGTTGTGTGTTTTGAAATAGAGAAGTTGTTTTGTATTATTTATTCTATTATCTTCGTAGTAAAATTCCGGTTTCCGTTTTATTATACATTGGTACAAAAGAAACTCAACTCTTTGATTATGCCAATCAAACATTCCGGGTATGCATTGCATAGAGACGAATTATTAGCGTGTAATAATTTAAACCACTTGCGCACATATTCCTGAAATTTCTAAGAAAACAAATGGAATTAACCGAGTTTGATTGGAGAAATAATCGAAAAAGGGTCAGAATAAAAATGTTCGATTTTCATTGTCAGATATTCCCTGTTCTCGGACTCACACGTCAATAAGCACATGAGAGGATTTGGGGCCAAATTTCTCCATTGGATTCTCAACCCTGCCCTGAGGGTTGTTGTTAAAACTTTAATTGAATCAGCTCTCTGATATTCTGGAAAGACGAGAGACGGTGAAGAATTACTGATTTCAGTTCATCCCATAAATGTTTATTTGGTGACAAATTGGGGAATGTGTCATTGGTAATTTCGCCCGAATGCCATTTCATCTGATATTGAATACATTATTATTAATTATTATTATGGCTGATATGGGTATCAATAATCAGTATCAGTGGCGTTTACTCGTTGATGCATGGGGCGATGGCCACCCCCTCAGCTAAAAAAATTATCTTAATGTTAAGAATACTAACAATAATGATAATAATAATCTTATAAATAAAAATATCAATATATAATTTTATGCGAATATAACTTTATTTATTTAAAAAAAAAAAATAATTATTTTGTTGTTGGAAATACAGTATTATAATTGCGTACGAACGCTGCCGATGACCGTTTAAACCGGAAGCAGAAAATCGCAGGCTGCGTTTATTCACAGACTGCAGTCAGCACCTCGTGATCACGTGATCATTCAAAACAGAATACAAAAGAAATGCCCTGAATCCGACGACACCCGACTGAAAAACGCATTGTGCAACACGGTTGAAAAGACGAGATGCAGTCCTCATCTTCACGAAACTTTGTCCTGCAGTCGTTGCAGCATTGGAGGACGTGGCATTGTTGAGGGGAAATTCAGCTTCCAAGACTTGCATGCTCCTTCGAGGAATCCTTGGTGGTCGTTTTCTAGTCTTTTTTGGAGATACTGAGCAAGTCTCGGCGATAAGACATGTATATAATAATAATCGATGGTTCGATGTTTCAACTGATCGCTTTCATTTTTAGGCACGTGACTGACTGTGTATCCGTGCTCAAGAGTTACCGAGATGATGAGACATTTGACAAGTTACTTGAAAATGCATTTAAGGCATATGATTCCAAAATCACAATACCGAGATTATCAGCTCGAACAGTTTTCAAGAGCAATGTCCGAGCTGCCAATCCCGAAGAGTATTGTAAAAGAAATGTGTGCTTCCCCTTTTTCGATACGATAGTTCTTCAGCTAGACATGCGATTTTCAGACCTCTCAAAGGAAGTTGCTCCCTCCTCAGACTTATCCCCAAGTTTGCAGCAAAGGCAGACTGTTTCCATCAGAGCAGGGATAAGTATCCATGCTAAGTTCATTCCTGTGGGATGTCTTCTGTGGAACCCGGATTCCAGGGCTGGAAATCATATCGGCTAAGACGTCATATTGTCATATCGATTACTCACGCAAAACCGGTCGTTAGAGGTTTTCTTGAATGCAGTGTGGTCAATAAAATGGCTACAATGGGTATTAATATTTCTTGGCTTGTGTGTTCTTTCAAATTTGATCATGCATGAATCAATGAACAATTGAACAGAAATTAATTATTAATTATGGTAAATTTATTCGATTATCATTGTTGTTCCCTTTTATCTTTATTGTAATAGTTAATTAATTATATGTTACCTGTAAATGGAATACATGTAATTAATTTGTATTGACTGAGCTTGGGCCACGCCTTCTGAGATGTTCAGAATTCGCCACTAGTCAGTATTGTGTAATTGTGTTATTTTATTCATGCATGTTTGAGTCATGAATAATGCCGGCTGTCAGAGTAACCGTGCACCCGTCCTTATCCGGTTGGCATGTATGCGATCCAGCTTCGGTTCGACAATTGTCATGCAACCGTTTCTCTGCGTTTAAACGGCTCGTCTAATTATAATCATAACGCTCGTAATCCTTTGGTCAACGAAACGAGAGGCCACATAGGGGATAATCATAACGTACCTGCAAACTGAAACAATCCGTGGTTTCGCCATTTGAGTGGGCAAAACAATCTGATCAATTTTAAGATAGCAGAATTATTGATCATTATGTAATATATGTATCGGTCGATCAATCCGGAATCAGCTTTATTTGATAAACCATGGTGCTTGGTATTTAGGCCTTGGCCTACTTTGGATGTCATCATAATGCTGATATTTTGGTTTGTAGCCTAATCTCACTTCCAGTGCATCCTCCAATTTCGGGCATAAATATTAAATTAATATTAATAAAAAAAAAATCCTTCTTTCTTTCTTATATGAATATTTTGTACTTGTATACCACTTGTGCATATATCTCACGAAATAAATATATCTCATGAAATAAATAATAATAATAAATAACTATAAATTAATGACCATGTGTGGCCCTTAGCAATTTTTCGATCTTCACTTCGCTGTACGTGGTTTTAAGAGATCTTTCAATGAATTATATTTTATTGCTGCTGGTAAATAACCCAACAATTTTATCTGAAATTCGATACATTGTAAATATTACCTCGCTCTACATATTCCCTCACTCTGCCAATCCTAAATATCAGTGATGCAGACGCATGAGTTCATTGCCCCTCCATCCGCGGGTTCACCTATCACGTGACAGCCACGTGATCGACGCATAAGTGAAACACGAGGAGTTTAACGACCTTCAGCAAATCATACTCTGGGCTATCAGCTACTTAAGGAGTATTATATGCATGTCCGATAAGTCACCAGGAGCTGCTGTTTATCAAGTGGACATAAAAAATGATCAAATCGGACTAGATTACCAGTGTTATAATAAAGACCAGAAGAGTTGAGAGTATTTTTGTATCAAAATAATGCATTTCTTTATTTCTGTCTTACAAAATAAATACACATAACCAGATGCGTATATATATTGAAAGAAAGCCAAAAATGCCCACAAAAAAAAACATTTATCCTCGGGACCAAAAAATTGTTGATAATAAATATATCCCCCAAGCACTGAGAAAACATGTGGTCCAGGGAAGAAAAAAAAAAAAATACATGCAGTATGTGACACAAAAAAAAACATGCAAAGATGAACATATAATTATAATAGAAGATCTGAACACGTGTTTTTCAAAACCACACAAATACAAAATATAAAACAAAATAGTCTTTTCAGGTTACGACTCCCAATCGTCCAAAACGGTGGTCCGTACGATGACCTCTGTGACCTGGTAGGGGTCGCAATTGGAGGACGGTCTCCTGTCCTCGAGGTAGCCATGTCCATCCTCGCCGACTTGACGTGGAATCCTGATGGAAGCTCCGCGATTCGCGACTCCGGCGGAGAAATCGTGGATGCTACTCGTTTCGTGTTTTCCAGTTAACCGTCTCTCGTTGTCTTTGCCTTGCTTGGGGTCATACGCCTGGATGTGGCGAGCGTGTTGGTTGCTCAACTTCTTGATAGCCTCCTCGATGGCACTGTTTAATAATAAACGAGTTAAAACATCGTATCCAAAGCTCTGCGCAAGTCTACTCACTCGAGGCCTCCCTTTTCGCGCATGGCAAGGGTGCTGTAGTTGCAGTGAGCTCCAGCACCGTTCCAGTCTCCGGGCATTGGTTTGGGGTCGAAGGTCACGACGACACCATACTCCTCAGCGACGCGGTTGAGCAGGAAGCGGGCCATCCACAGATGGTCGCCCATGTCGATGCCTTCGCAGGGTCCGACCTGGAACTCCTTGACACCAGCATACAAACAGGCTTTGTAGTGGGCCTCAACGATGTCACGGCCGTAAACGCGGTCGGTTCCCACACCACAGTAATAAGGTCCTGAAAGCACGAACACACGATATGAACAGTGCGTTAGGAGTATCAAAGTACGTTATGATTCATCTTCAGCTATAAATAAAAGGTCGACCCGACTCGAGGCAACTGACCTCAAATCACATGTTCAAAGTGAAGGATGGGACATTGACATGTTCAAGTTGTATGTATTCTAATTTATTCAAATATGCAAATGAGCTCACCCTGTGGGCCAGGGAATCCTCCTTTGGGCCAACCATAGGGATGTCCGTCGACATCCAGGAGAGTGTACTCTTGTTCGATTCCGAACCAGGGCACCGAAGCTTTCGCCTTCTCCATCACAGCTTTGCATGTTTTCCGATGGTTGGAATCTGAGAACGGGAACACAAAATTAAAACAAGTAAATAAAAATATTTCAAAATGTCATGATAGACACTTGCGCCGATCAAATTTCAAGTGTTTTATTACTTGGGCAAACGAAAAAAAAAAAAAAATTAAATAAAAAATAAAAAAATAGCACAGGCAAACAAAGTTTTGTGTGCCCGTAACTTGAGAACAATATTATTATAGCAAATGAGGCCAAGAGAAATCTTCCATTGTAAGGTTATTCCTCATGAATATTAATAAGCTACCTAATATGCAAACCACGCCCACCTGTTGGCAACTTGTTGTATTTGTACGTCTCGCAAATGATCAGTTTGTTGTTTCCAAGTCGGAAGGGGTCATTGAACATAGCAACGGGATAAAGGTAGACGTCAGAGTTTGATCCCTCTGCCTGTTGAGTACTGGAGCCATCGAAGTTCCAGATCGGGCAATCTGTAAAACAGAACAGTCAGAACATCAGCATAATGTCGAGAGCATGAATCATTCGTGTTGTTGCTGCATAAATTGCATGCGTTAATCGCCAACCACCGACATTGAGGAAAAATCCACAGCCCAGCTGATCTGCAGCAGGGGAAGCGCAAGGTCGCCCGCCCAGTGCCTGGATACGCAGCCATAAATTATGCGAACGTGCTTGCGCATGTCAACATACATGGATAAAAATTAGCATAATTTATGCGCTATCAACAAAACCGCGTGGTGATTTTCCACACAGCTGACCCGAGTAAGGAAAAAAACCACGGCGAGCGTGGTTCTCGCAATGCTGTCGTCAAATTACATCAGCCGTGCGCGGTTAAAGCTTTAAATCGATGGTAGGGGTTATGCAGAGAGATAATGTATCTCCGTGGGGGTTATGGTAAATGTTTAGCACTGAAATTTAGTCAATTAAAACTGGAGGTTTTAAGCGTATTTGGTGGTATGGCAGGAGAACTCAGAATGCTCGAGCTAAATTATCTAAATTTACAGAAAGACAAGGGAAAAATGGGGAGATCAGGGTTGTAAATACCAGTTATAGAAGAATAATAATACCAGTTAATAGCGAATTCAGAGATACAGAAATACTGCGTATAGTTAAAAAAAGGCCAGCCTAAAAAATGCTAAATTACGTATGGAAAGAAAACTGATAAAATCGTAAGAAAAAGTGACTCACCCTCTGCCTTTTTGGGCACGAAGTCGAGGGTCCTGGTCTTGCAGCGAGTGTACTCTCCGGAGCCGTCGATCCAGATGTACATGACCTGGACCTGGTCATCCGGCTGGGGAAGATCCATGAATTTCTTAGTGACGGCTTTGTCGAGAATTGCAGCAGCCATGATTGTGAGCTTAATTGTGGTCACTGGAAATAGAGAAACAAATGAAAATTAATGAACAAATACCAATATAATGAGATGATGAAATCTGAATGTCAAGTTACGAAAATTGAAAACAGAAAATGATTAACTCTG
This sequence comes from Capitella teleta, assembly GCA_000328365.1. NCBI lineage: Eukaryota > Metazoa > Annelida > Polychaeta > Capitellidae > Capitella > Capitella teleta. The sequence goes on from KB309292.1 coordinate 337,705, forward strand.
AAACGAAAGACTCACGTCTTAAGAAGAGAAATAGACTTAAGGAAGTCGCAAGCTTGGAGCTTGAAGTGAAGCAACAGTGGAGAATGTGGGTCTATTTATGCGATTCGGACAATCAGCTGACGACACTCTTGAGCCGCTAGGGGGGGCGTGGTTACCGAGAGACTCCACGAGCGGCACATGTGACCAAATCGAGCCTTGATCGATGAAATTCTGATATCGCCTTTCACATTTTGAAGCCAAACTTATTGTAGATAGTCAGTAGATTGACCAATACAGACATTTATATAGACAACGTAAAACCTGATGATTATATTTATCTTGATTATGGATGCCATTCGCATTAACCGGGAGTTGTTACCTACGCACGTGTTATGTTAATACAGTGAATTAATTATGTTAATGCTATATTCACAGAAGTTCAGCCAATACAGAGGAACAAAGAATCATTTTTCTGTAAAATTTCCAGGATAGGCTAAATGCGTGATGTTCTGCTCGACTGGAGTGACCACGAGGACCTCTAGACGCGGTTATTTCCCCTCATTATGAGTCAAATAATAATTTCCCACACGCCTCCGACCACGAGGACCTGAGTTTGTTTACATCATACCAGCGCCACGTGGAAATGTTTTCTAAGAGTTGCTAATAAAACCTGGATTGAATCGTGTCAATATTAAACTGACTCTCGAATGCGTATTATCTTGCACACAAAATATTTAAAAACAAAACACTCGTCTTGGAACAGCGCAAAAACATGTTTTTGTTTACCTTTTTATTATTTTTTTTTTCTGTCCATGTTTTGTTATTGTGGTTGTTTCAGTTTCCAAGGCCTCGGTTAACGAACTTTCGCTCGCTCTCTCCACAGAACCAAGTCCTCTCAGCCGTCAAGGGCTGCACAATGCTTTGTAAATAATAATAATAATAATAATAATAATAATAATAATAATAATATATAAAAAAAAAAAAAAATTGCCTTTTCAGCATTATAATTAATTATCTTAATTGACTTCTGTGTTAATTCATACCAGCACATATTTCTAATGTACAAATTAATCGATTGTGGATTCGTTCTTGCTCTATATCTTGCGGTTGTGTCGAAGGACTAGGTATACATATAAATAGATTACTTTCCATGTAAATAACGAAATACAGACAAGTCAAAGCAACGGTCAATGTTGATATCGACATAGATTGTCAACTACATCATAAATCACACTAAACGGTAAGATATCGATTCCGCGTGATATTTTTGATCATCAACAAATTCTGAATGACTCAGAAGTGCGGCGCAAAATAATCGACAACCAAGAAAAACAACATTAATTAATATAATACACTATAAGGCAATCAAGGGAGGATTGATTGCACATTATTAATCACCATCATGCTCATATGATACACATGTAAATCAGGATATTATGATATTGGTTGCATTGCCCTAGATTTGCATACGTGCCTGCATGACCCCATGCATTATGCCAGCTGGGGGTCATTCATGTCATCCCAGGTTACCGTGTGAGGTCGGAGCAGCCCTGGATCTCGAATCAGAGACAACATCCGCATCCTTGGCCTTAATTCACAACACGAACCAATGAGCTCAAGTGTGGATAAATATCTTGTTTACTGTGAGTACAGAGACCCATGAAACCTTAGAACTGCATGGAGTTAACTGCTACTAAATCCCCGATATACGTCAGCCCCTATAATTACGTCATTGCTAATTGGTCACTGCTACAGCGCTACACTTATGTTGGCTCCGTTTAATCAAAAACTGACCATTAAATCGAATTGTTCTGTCGTAATCACCACCGACTTACATTCACGGAATAACGCATTACATCTATCTGGCGGATCGAATTATTGCATTGATTGATGACACTGCAGTATGCGTGTGTAGTAATATCGATACTTGTACGAATTGTTTGCCCGTATTTATTTAGCAGATGTGCGGAAGAAAAACCCGAGTTATGACTTATTAAAATGTCAGATATTCTTCCCTTAACGTCTTAAGAAATTTTAAATGTTATAATTAATGGCATAGTATCTCAGGTGACAGGTGTTCCCCTGACCTTTCACTGCTTATTCAAAACACGGAACACTTCGACGCGGTTTCAGCATCTCACTCTTTTTATTCAACTGCCGCCTTATTAACTTCATCCCACTAGCTAATTTAGGGTGACATTATAATATATATTATATTTTTTAAAGTCCTTGTGTAAGTGGGTAAATGCATGCAGAACGCAAAGTACGCTAAGTTTTCTGTCACCAACCAGCCATGCACAAAGCAGAAGCACTATTGATATTATTATATAACTGTTTTACACTAATGATGTCAGCTTCAATGAATGACATATAGGCCTACGATAGACGACAATTGCTGCATTACCCTGAAAGGAGAAATTGAGTCGTAAAAGGAGCCCATCTTGCTTAATTTGTGTGCCCTTGCAGGTACGACAAAGATGTCTGAATGAAACAACCCTGGAGTAGCACTAGTATTAGTACACGAACTGATTGCATTCTATGTGCATATTTATTATATGCATATAGCATTTTATTCGCAAATAATCTTTTGCAAGTTTTGATATATGAGAGAACAAGAAAAACAAAACAGAAAAGGGACCTAAAACAAGGAAACAGTTAATACCATGAAAAAAAAGTTTCAATCGGGATGAAGGATTTGCAGATTGTTGCTCGATTTTAAATTTTAACTATTAATCAGTTCGTGTACTAGTACTAGGTGCTACTCCAGGGTTGTTTTTTTTTTTTTTTTTTTTTTTTTTTTTTTNNGATATGAAACATGAAGTAACCCTTAGTACACTTGAGCGAATATGCTTTGACATCATATTCGCTCAAGTGAGATTCCACTCACCATTGAAAATTCTGTGAATTCATTGGTGTGAATCAACGACAAGTGCATTCAAATGGTTCTAGGTAATGCCGAAATCATGAAAGCATTCGATTATAAGCATAAGCATAAGAAGCATCATCCACGGTTATTTAATCACTTTTTTTACGCACGATTTCGTCGGATATAGCTTAGATATAACATCATTTATAACTCGGTCTTAACCTCTGATAAATTTTGATCAGGAGAGTGATAAGTGATAACCAAAAACTCACTAGAGTATCGATCTGCTTATCATCAGCGATAACTTGAAGTTTATCTATTTATTCATGATTCGTGACTGGTAATACAAACTCATAAAGATACACTGGTCAGTCGGTAGATACGACCGAACCAAACCGATAGCCTCAATATTATTAGCGGGATAACCATTATACATACACATGGTGCATTGTTATGCTATTATTTATGCCAATAAATTATTTATTTAATTATTATAGGATGCCAATAATGCGGTAAAAATCCGGTCGAAGGGCAAAGATAATTATTAACATGCGCAATGGCCACCAGTCGCTAGATCGATCCTGTGAAAATACACAATTGAACCAGCGAAGTTCATCTTCATTAGGACACAAAATTCAATTTCATTCTGAGCATGCCTGTACGTTAATAGATTCTTGTTGTTAAACCTGTTGTTAATTTGCGTATAATGGTTGTAATCAAACTTCATCAAGGTAAAGCATTGAAGAGTGGAACATCAAGAACTTGTCATGCTTTCTACTAGCATTGCACGTGTTGGTTTCATCCTTTGTATTCGGCTTCTGCCTGATTGATGCTTCAGCTTAAGTTTTAATTAACAGCTGAATTCGGGGGAAATTGTCTCGTTAATGAATGATGCGTGTATGTTTTTTAATTTCGCAGTATCACAATCGAATCCACGTATTCATTATTACAAACGAATTATGCCCAACATGCGCGCTTAGTAACTTGTGATACATGCAGGTCATTTTAAAATTTATTTGCTTTTTTTTACAAAATGCTTGTATAGCATATAGCACGTAAGCCTGAGTCACGGTGCATCTCATTAAGATACATTTAACATATGCACACTCCAAACCAAGGATCTGATCAAATTAACCAGAGACTTGTAGGCCTACTTCTCACACGCGCCAATAGATGCAATAGCTTCAGTCTGCTTGCGTGCATACCATTAGATCAAATACCATCAGAGAATAAATTGAATTATGTGCAGATGTGCAATGCATTGATGGCATTGGACATTAACTACAGAGTGAGCACATAATGCTATAACATTCATATGATTACAGGTGTGTTTACCTTCACATAGAATTGCGTAATCGGTAGGAGTGACGCATGCAATGTCACCCACACTTGGAATTTTTCCCTGCTTTATTTACTTTCACTTTTTCTTCAACCCATTTCTTTACAATTGTTGAAAAAAATCACCGAATCTTCTCCGAAAAGGAAAACTAGCAACACGATTATTACCTGAATTTGGAATCATGATTATACTTAGTATGCGACAATTTCGCAGAAACTATGCAATTATCCGTGACTTTCTGACCAAAACATTACACCAACAATTGCTCAGGAATTCAAGGTAAACCTCATGCCAGCTGGTGTTTACATATTATCAATGTTGTGTCGGTATGAGATGATAGTATATTCAGGTCACTTGATCACTCGGTTTATATAATGTGTGGCATTCGATATCTGAGAATGAGGTTGACATGTTACACAATTGGGTTCGTTGTCACTACGTGACCCATTTATGAAAGAGGGCAGTTCCACCCGAGAGCTCTCACAAAAATTTGACTCTTTTGAGGCATAATTATTATGGCTATGAGTGACTATTGAGTTATTCACACGGATCTCCATATGACTTCTGCTATACCTTTATTTCTGAACGATTCAGGTGAACTCTTTCCTGCCATATTGACAGATGCATTTCATTGATCATTGATTATTTTGATTAATCTCACCTGTGCGCGTACCGATCGTGAACGACTCAAGTCAACATACTCAATTCCTTCCGATTAAAAACACATTTAAAAACATTTATATTTTTTTCTTCTGCAAAATTCGTAATTCTAAGTCCAACATCAGGATCAAATTATGACCTGTTTTCTTTCCTTCTTTTTTTTTTCCGCATCGTGTCGTGTCGACCTAAAACTCGTAAAACAACAACCCATTTTTACCGAACAATCTGGGTAATTTCCTCACAATAATAGCTTCAATTTTAGCTCTGTACTTAATGGCTCTGAATACTAGTAGCTGCACCGATATACTCTCCACAAATGCTGTCATTCATTACTGAACCTTGTGTACTTGATTGGAGATAACGCCTATATTTCAACCCAAATCTGCTTTAAAATTTTACATGACGTAAATTGTCTACACATGTTATGATTTTATGACGTATGAATGAAACATCTTCATGAAGAACTATAGAAGTAATTTTAGCATTTGCACTCGGAGATAATATTTGTGGTGCATTAATGTACTCTGCGTACGTAGAGGGCCTTCACGTATAACTTGTATCTGCGTCTGATAACAACATACAGTGTGGTCGGACCTTTCATAGATTGGCAGCCACTCATAAGGCCTAGTAGAGTATTCGTGGATTATTAATTAAAGTTAATTACTATTATTATTTTTTTAATGGATGCAGCGTTCGATTGCTATCAGTATGCACCCTTGTTACAACGCCCTAGTTTTGTTGCCATGACTATAATCGCATTGGTATTGGGCCGATAGTCCGATTGCTGACAATTTATATGCACAAGTCCTTAAAGGGAGGGAGAACTGGTTAAAAATGGACTTTGAGTCGTTATTTGATGCACCAAAAATGATTCCTATGCCTGGCCCACACAAGAAATATCATCGCTAACGATTTCGCGGGAGATATATTGCTAACTAGGCGTGACGTCAGTCGCTGTGATGAAACACCGAGTTCCCCATCTTTTACAATGGGCCTCGTCATATCAGCGTGTCCTGCGACTAAACCCGTGGATATCTTTTTCTTTTCTTTTCGGAAATAGATAGAATAATCATTTTGCCACCAGTCAGGCGCGAAAATAAAATTATTTTTCGCTATTTTTCTTATTTTAACAAGCGATTTTCTAGGACACCTACCACGTTTCTCATCCTGAAACAGTAAAAAGGTCAGCCAGAGTGCACCACGCATGCGCTTTCGTTTCGTAAACAACAGAGATGTCCTTTTATGGAGAAGATGATCTGCTCTGATTGGCTGAAATCGATAGCTTCACGAGGGGAACGGGACCAATCAGCCATCAGCCAAACCAAGCCATCAGCTGACGTTTGCCTCCTATACGTCGCAATGGAAGCCATTCTCCCATAGGCGCAATGCTAACCCCGATATTCGGAATGCATTATTTCCTTACGCTTGCATCCAGGCATGGTGTTTTTGGCACGGAATGCTATCAATTGGTGCTATGAGTCAATAGAACATCACTTAAAATTTAGTTCCCCATCCCTTTAACGCACCCGCAACAAATTCGGACTTGTTTGTCGATCACATAATTGTGCAGGAACTTATAGATCTTACACAAAATCCTCTCACACAATTTTTTAATCTCGAAAAAAAAGTGTAACTTCGTCTTCCATGAAATCACAAATTGATCACTTGCTAACTGGTTTTCACGAGAAAGGCTTGGTACGATTGCTTCAATCAACCCGGTGAAGAGCAAAACCAGGTCGCTGCGAGATGATACTGCACACTGATTAATTAAGACCACTGTCCTCTGAAGGACATGACCCTGGTACACCTGTAAGTGGAAGGTGCAACTATGAAATCCATTGTCCTTAGATTTGCACCCCCATCAAGGTAATCTCAGCAACCTAATAATCAATGCCAAGTATTGTATCAAACCTCTAAATATTCCCCTCTCTCTCCAAGTCAAGGATCACTTATGGCATCTTATCATACAGTTTAACTCACTGAAATCTCGTCCTGGAAGATTAGGTATTGCTTTGATGTTGTTTTCCCTGCTACTTGAGACGTTTGCTTGTGGTCTAATACCAGAACCGAAGGTCGCTGTTTACTGTCATGTCTATCTGTAACGCGTTAATATACGAATGATCAGTTTGCACACACTTTCTTTTGCCACATTGATAAGAAACTTCGTCAATATGAGAGATAATGAGATTAATCAAGTCGAACCTTACGTGACATCACATTGTTCTTCATTTGATTCACACCTTTATAATAACAGTGCTGCTATCAATCACACGGTAGCAGCACTTCACTGGAGACATAACAATATAATTATTCACAATTATTAGTATGCGAACTGCCAAAAAAGAAAGTAGAAGCAGAAGTGATATTTTGGTTTCAAAGATGACAGAGAACCAAGTCTCAATCATAACAGGCAATATTCGTACTAACATTCTATTCCCGTAAATTATTAATTGCTGTTGCCGTCATCCCCAATTTCAGAAGGATTGTTATTAATTCATTATCTTTTGAATGAGCCACTTTAGGCACCGGGTACTATACTATATTCACAGCTGTCACATTCCTTAACCAATGCAGAAATCCCCCGTCGAATTTTGAGGGGCGGGGGCTTCCCACTTATTTGCCTCTATTGACCTATATAACTTGCAATTGCAATCGTTTTTGCCGGAAAACTTCTTCTTCTTCTTCATAATATTATTCAGTAATTTGTGACCAAGAATCTTAGAAACCCCGCCATTTTGAATGAAATAGGAAACCCCCTTATAATTTGACACAATTTAAATGTAGAAGTAGGAATAATAAAGTACATCTGGTTATAACCAGATAGGTGAACTAGAAAGTAAACTAATTTTATTGCTATTTGTATTTTACTTTAGTATCTGTGCCACACCCTGGTGCCATTCAATTCACTTGTTGGTTGAAACTAAATGAATTTAATTGAGCAAGAGATGCTGTGTGGATATAACGTTTTATGTTCGAAATAGTAGCACCCAAATTCTAAACCTTTTACCTTTTTTCCTATTTTTGGTTCACAACCGATTGATTTTAATTACCCAGAAGTACGGTTAATTAGTCACGTGCTTCAACGTACATTGCGCACCCAGAAGTTGTTGAATGTATTGCTGCTTTTGTAGACATACTACTAGATAGTGATCAGGAAGTCTCGAATCGAAGTATTTTGGGCTCTTTATTTTATTATCTCTTGAGATTCTTTGCTTCTCATTCTGCTTTCATTGCTTTTTCTTCAAAGGCATCGGATCCAATCGTATGCTGCATGCCATGCCTGGTACCTGCCTACTAATAGTCTCTCTTCACAGTGTATAAGCCCTTAAGTATGCGTGAATCAAAGACGAATGTACAAAATTATACAAATACACGGGAATAGCAGCTTAAATAAGGTATGAATTGCATACTGAAGGGCACAGTGGTCCTGTGCGGGCGAGGCTATAACGAGATGAATGTAGTCATGAATATGCTGTTGCAATAATACCCTTAACCCCAATGGCAACAAGTACTGTTATAATAACACGAATAAAGAACCTGAGTTAAGGGTGCAAGCATATGCTCTAAGGGTGCATGGTGCCCACGTGGTATCACGTCTGACCTGCTTTCACCGATTTAAATTTGATTTTAAAAGGAAAACCTCGGCGCTCGCGGAAAAAAAAAGTTCACGTGGACGAAAAGCGGAGAAGAGAAAGGTCAAAGGTCAGGCAGACTTCCAGAAGAGTGTACCTTGGTCTGTTTACAGTGAACGGCGTATTCTATAATCGCTGTACAAGACAAAATTCAAATAGAAATCAATAAAATGATATAATCTTTAGTCTTTATCGTCCTTTTATAAAGATTTCTTTACATGTATAATAGATAATCAGTATACTACGAACACAAATTTAATTAAGGACTTACTGTATACGAGAAATATATATGTGTAAATACGAAATAACGCCTTGAACTCAATTTTGCCTTGAACTCAATTTGTTACCGGTTACTCAAAGTTTCACGGAATCCCCCGACAACATCTGACGTCAGCTCGTTCGAGGCAAACGTATTATAGAGTATATCAATCTGGCGTCGATTAGGTAACAACATATTGCATATGAATCGATAGTAGACAAACATACCATTTGGGTCACCAAGTGACGCCATTTAAGTTGCAATAAAACCCCATTACTTCGACAATGCCGATAAAACGTGTGATCAAATACAAGTCCTTCATAGCAAGTAAATATTATCAGGAAGTTTATCTCCGTCGTGACGTCCGTTGACTTGCACTTTGGGTCAACTTGTCTTTGGTCAAATGTAGTGTGGTGGTTGGTCAAGAATACAAAAGCCCCAACCGGCACTCACAATACCCAGAATGCATCTGTGGTTTAAGTACAGTGCAAAAAAAAAAAAAAAAAAAAAAAAAAAAAATGAATATAGGGCAGACATTGATTATGAACATTTCCAATTATTAGAGCCATGACCAGACTTCAACTCTTAATGCGCACCTATCTGCCAGTCGACACCACCTCATATGACTTCTGGTGTTCTCAGTGCACCGAATGTGTGTCAAGGAATGTTATATCTGGGGCAATGGAGCAAGTGATTGGCGAAGATAAATAGAACGGCATTGAATACACCATGTCCTTAAAAGCACACGTGATCATCGGAGCTCATGATCGAATTATCCTCATCATCCTGTGATCTGACCTTTTTGACTATTGCGACGAATGCATGGCTCTTTTACGTCCTCAGTTTTTTTTTTTTTTTTTTTTTTTTTCTCGTTCTGCTCAAAAGACAAATTTGAGACATTACATGTACCCAGATGAAACCAACAGAACAAATGTAATAAAACAGAACAATGTGTGGCAAACATAATTGTTGTATATGACTAATACTTTCAATATGTCTTTCCTTGATTCATGCTTTCGTTATGTATTTCGTTCATAATATTTTTTATATAATAAAATTTCTCATAACTGACACATTTATATGCTCGTATAATAATTTCAAGGGATTCATAATTAAATTTGAATTTCGTTCGCGATGAGTACACCATAATTATACTGGCTGATCAGTGTGAAATTGCACTTATAGAAACCTTGGATGTCAACTCAGATCTCTTTGTTTCCAATTGACTTAGTTCCTCGATCAATTATTCTGTTAATCGTAAATTCTAAACGTCTGGATTATAGTCACAATTAATTCACTCTTGTCAAATGATTCATCATCGACTGAGAATCAAAGGAAACCCTGTTATGTTCAAAATGGTCAGTTAATAAAATGTTCACGATGGTCAAAGGGATAAACTGAGATACATGTAGGGTAGGTGGTCTTAATTAAGCACAATTCTCAGGTGGACGGTTACGGGTTGAAGAAGTTATGTTCTCATGCAAAAAGAATCTCTCAATTCGAGTCATCACAATTATAGGCTGAGGATGCTAGGCAGACAGACAACGAAGTATTGATCATAACGTTATTCTCTGTTAATCCAACGAGATGTAACAACAGAGCAAGGATGTTAATATGACTGGATCGCTCAAAGCATTTTTTTTTTTTTTTTGTGCGCAGTGACTTTCAGTGATAGTCGTTGACTCGGTGAGTGAGTCATGACCTGTTGATTGAGTGACTGATTGGGGTTTTACGGCTCCACCCAACCCGTTCGGGTGATACGGGCGCCAGAACAGAAGGCCCGGGACCGGGGTTTCCCCCTACTCTTATCGATAAATCCCAAGGGTTCTTTATCCTGCATACCACCACAGACAATAGTACACAGCGCCCGGCCTTGTTACGCAGTTGGGCAGCACTGCAGAGTCACCGAAGAATTACAATTGTAATTCACAATCATAACGCCCGTGGCCTGATCGGGTCTCGAACCCGGGACCTCGACCCCCATGGTCGGCATAGGATTGTAGTCAGCGTTTTAACCCACTGCGCTATCCGGTGCCCCTCATGACCTGTTGATCATACTGTATACGTTGCATGACTGATTTACTAGATTTCTGTATATTTCATGACCTAGTCATCGTGAATAGCCGTGGATGACTCTATACTCATAATACGTACTGTGAGTCCTATGAGTAATTGAATAATATTTTATGGTCTACGTACATAAATAACACGTTCAACGCTTACTCAATTATTACTGGTTCAATATCACAGATAATCACAGACGGCGACTAAGCCACACATTTGAACTTCATTTGTTGTTTCCCCGTTGAAATTCCATATTAATTAAGGAATTCGTGATTAAGTCCAATATGATCTAGATAAATCGGGCCAGACCAGTGACGTCTCGCTGTAGTATTTCAGCCACATGAGCATATACTTTCTTAAACCTTTATTCTCATTAAGAAGCACCAATAAATTCCTAATATACGTATAATTAAAGTGTCTTTCAATCTTATAGACTCGTTCAATTGGGACTCGAAATTGCCCGAGGAGCTTGTTGCATTCATATTGAAAAGCAAGAAAATAGTACCAAAAAGAAGAATCAAGTTTCGCTGGTGAACTAGAAATATTGAAAAGTAGAGTGAAGGTATACCGGTACGTCTAACACTCAACATTGTCTTACGTTCGTAATTTCTCAATTACAAGCATAAGTTTATTTTACTTTGAAGTTGAAGTATTTTCAGCTGCATAAATTTGTTTGTGGGAGATGGTTTGTTTTCGGCTCACTATAATATATTGTTTTCACTTTGACAACACTTTTTATTCAGGATTGCCTTGTCACTAGCCTTCAGCGCTTAATTGCGTAGTGCAGATCCTGTTATTATTATCAGGCTGTTCCTTACAACATTGTGTAGGTAAACGTGATCAATATCTACTGGCTGGTTATAAATGAAGAAATAATTAAGGTCTTCGCATTTAAAAAAAAAAAAAAACAAAAACAAAAACAAACAAAAACAAACAAAAACAAACAAAAATAAAAAAACATCGACAGGGTGGGACCATACATACACCCTGTGCATGAATTGTCTTTTATCATTATCATTTATCAATTCAAGAAATTGAAATGGTGAATGCATTCTTGATTGATGAAGATTCTCTCACGGCTGTGTCTTTTCTCAGTTCAACACATGCGTTGACATATGGCTCAGCCAACTTTATTCCATTATCATGCATTATCACAGCAAATTCTGCAACACTCAATGAGAAATCGCATAGGGGATCAGCAAATGTACAGCAAATGCAGCTCCATGTTCGGTGCAAAGTCCATTCTGGAGCATCTTGATTGGGGCACACATCGGATGGAAATATTTGGATTAGTGGATTACGACAAATATATTGTTTTTTTATGTTGGTGTTTTATTCTGCTAATTTATTATCATTAGTATTTTTAACTTGGCCCATTGTGCTGGCTTTCATCTGTTACTGACATTGTATTAACGTTATCAACCACGTTCCTTTGATTACATATTTTATAGTGCTAGCAATATTTTTTATATTATTACTGTCTTTCTTGCTCATTGATTGAGTTCATGATCATATATTGAACCATATATTATATAATTTTGAGCTTAATTGTGAAGATACACTTAACTCGTGGAAGTCCTCTTATTGGGTAAGTACAAATAACTATTAAACACTTCCTTATTTTTTTTGTAATGTATTCTGCAAAGAACCACCTATAATAATAGTCCGAAATTTATTATTCTCTGGTTAAACCGATAAAAACATGGGTTTTTATTACAACTTTGACAGTTTCGTATGTTATATTGTCGCTGAATGCGTTATGCCGATCTGTGCGTTATGATCACCAAGTGCGTTATATTTGTAGCATCTACTGCCGATTTTCGTGTTTCATGCTCGTTTGCAGAGCCTCCAAGAGTGTAACGCACACTGGAGGAATGCACCGTGCCTGCGAGCAATTTGGGTAGTAGTGAAAATCATTGCAACAGAGGATCCTGGAAGCATCAGGTGCGTTATGATTGCCTCGGTGCACGATGTCCACACCTGATCTGAACGTTATGATATAAGCATCATTATTATTGAAGAAGAATAACAAGAAGAAAAGTACATTTATTAAGGGTATTTTGCCGAGATATCTTGCGTTAAACTTCGATTTAGAAATAATTCTTACTGCCC
>KB309292.1:357823-383393 GCA_000328365.1 Capitella teleta
CCTCCATCCCTTATCAAAGTGCGTACAACTGATCTACACCATCCGCAAAAAAGCCACCCCAGTGCAGATGAAGGGATGGATGCAGGTGATATTGCCTTAAAATGTCCCTTATCATCGAATCTCATCATGCATTCTGACATTTTTAAAGGGTGCCGCAGCCACCATCGTTTGTCAATTATCAAAGGTGCATCGTTATATTCCCCCCATCCACCCACCCACCCATCCAGCCCATCCTTGCGCCAGATTGTGCCTCCTCACACATCCATGAGGACCTTTGTGGGTTTGTTGCTGTCTTCTCAGGGCGGAGTTTACCCGTTCACAATCATTGACCACTTGATTAGATGGCCGAGAGCATTTCAGTATATTCTTCAGGCAATTCAGCATGGTCATCTCAGCCGCAAAAATTGCAGATGGACAGTAAAAAAAGAAACTAAGGTTAAAAAAGAGATAGATGCAGCATGTGTCCTCCTCAGCCACAGTCAACGCTAATTAGTGAAAAGTAGCTTTCTCAATAAATTTATTGTTTAATCGCTGAGGAAGGACCACTCTTGCTGTATTCATCAAGGCAAACCACATAAACATAGTCGAAATTCATACAGAAATGCAATAGTGTCATCCGCTCCAGAAGAGATACTTAGAACCTCAACTCAGGACGAGTACGCATTCAGACGCCAAATGACGATTGGAACCAAGCAATTACAGTCAGAGCGACATGCGCATGCTGCTCCTGGATCATACATCCTGAGGACAATGAGAGGAGATGAGCTCAGGCAAAACGGTCGCCATATCGGTGACACGTGACTGAGCACCTTCCGTATGGAGCGCCTGGAGATTTGCGTGATAAGCATTTTCATACTCTTTCATCGCAGCTGTATCATCGTTATTATTTAAGTCATACTGGCTGAAAGATGCCAACCTCTCCAAGAACACACTGGTACGCAGTTCATTTATTTCATTCATTTCATTTCATTTATTGCACTTATTAAGCCCATTTTCAGAAAAAGGAAAACATTCAAATGCGCTTTACAGCATAGAAATTACATCATTTTTTCAAGTTAAACAAGGCCATTAAAAGCGATTCTGAAATAAAAGATTTTAAGTTGGGATTTAAAAACGGGTAAAGATTGCAATATACGAATTTCAAGAGGTAGGGCATTTCATAAAACCGGTGCATGGCAATATTTTTACGCAGCTGGTGTTACTCAGAATGCAAAGCTACCCAAAATGCATAAAATGGTTGGTGCTTTGCATTACTGCCCATATGGTAGCATGTAAGAAAAAGAAGTCCCTCGGGTTACAAGAGTAGGGCTAAACCTACCGTAGAAAATCTTGCCCTGGTGCCGGCGCATTTATGTTTAAACTTGTTTCACAAGTGCAACTGATTCTTGCCTAATAACTGCCTTGTCTATTTTTTTGAAACGGATATTTCGTACCTACTTGTGGGCTCTGGGGCCGGCAGAAAGAGACCTTGAGCTTAGGGACCGGCATTGGAGAAACACTGGTGTGGGAGTTCTGTGTCCTCCAAATGGAAGGAATCCCATGCTTTCATTACCTATATACTGCAGTATTTTTAATGGCATTTACGGTTAGCCCTGAAAAGTCCGGAGTTTAAAATAAAACATCTCATAGATATTTTGATGAATCAGCTACGCATTGAATCGAACCATACGCGAACCATCAAAATTCGAAATTTGTAATTACACGTCATGGACTTTCGCACAGCCTAAAATTATATTTTGACATTGAGAAATTATCAAGTGGTTTAAAACTATAATATAATATTTGAAGTAATACCATGCCAGATTTATTAGTCCTTTCTGAATTGTTGCCGTTGTCATTTGTCTTCCCAGCAAGTGTGTGACGATGATATAACAGGGCTTGTTCTTCTGATACATATATTTAAATTAATTGAATTAAAATGGTCTGCATATAATATCTTATGTGGGTAGGAAGAAGATTTGCATCTGAGTGAACGATTTAAGTATCTTCAGATGGGCTAAAGAGGTGAGCATGTTCATGAGCACATTCATCTTTGATGCTCAGGATGACACAAACTTCCAAATTTGACATATATCATGCCAATCATTGCTTCAAATATGCAATGCCACGCGAGAGATTTGTATCAATTTTATTGCACAATTAATAATGCATGACGACCCAAGTATATAAATAGCCAAAGAAGGAAGCAAGACAAGCAGCATCGATCACATTAGGTAAGTGCTAACATCATCTCCGACATGAGCATCGCTCGTGGAATGATTGTTTTTTGACTGCAGATTGAAAGATGCGCACCTTCTGCCTTCTGCTTGCGACCGCCGTGCTGCTGGCGCTTGTCATCCCCAGCTGCCACGCAATCACATACGAGAAGTGTGAATGGGATTGCAGTGAGCACGGAGTGGAGAACTGGTGCTGCTGGGTGTATGGCAACGAACCGACTTGCTGGTGGGGCGAGGCAACATGTTATGACTTCTGGCAGTGCATGATTTGCTGCACCAGTATGATTGACCAGGGTTAAGAGGTTCGTATCGTATAGGCATTGTGTTAATTTATGTTTGAAAAATTGCATGTTATACTCATACAGCATGGCATGTGAAATATCACCAAAACCAAAACATGTGCCTTCACGGATCTGCAACGACTGAATAAATCAAATTGCATTCACTGATAATTCCATGTCTTGTTCGCTGTATGAGATGCACGAATATCACAAATGAAATTTATTTGATTTTGAATGACTAGAAAGTGAGAAAACACATGACTTAGCGCAAAATAAATTTATTGAACATTTATTGACATTTATTTATTGAAACTATTGACCAAGCTACACTACCTGCACCATACCTCAGTTATGCATAGCAATTTGAACCCTGCACCATAAGCAGTGAACTACAGCTCAAAAATGTCTATATCGATTTGATATTGCGCCATTTTGTTTTTATTTGTTTCGATCTCCCTCTTGAATGCTGTGACGTCATCTTCGTCTACGTTCGTCGAGGCAGCAATTACTTTGAAGGAAGAAACGTTGACCCTAGACACATCAAAGCCACTGTCAAAGGTGACCTCTTTCAATTTCAGGCAGGGGTACAGGTTCCTCATAATGATTTGGATATCTGCCATGTCAGACCAAGATTTCATTTGCAGATTGCTAAGAGCCCTGTAAACACAGCTGTCTCCTTTAGTCAGAGATACTATGATCTTGGATCCTGTGGTCAGCAGCCGCTTGAGTCGTTTGAAGAGAGCGCTGTAGTCTGCGATGTAGTACATCACTTCAAAAAGTAGAACCACGTCAACTGGGCCTTGTATGTGGTCGATGGCATCATCGATGCTTGCACAGTAAAACTCTGCGTTTCCTCCTGTAGGCATTGCTTCGAGAATTCTCGGAACCAGCTCTTGGACGTTACCTCTGTCAGGCTCCACAGCAATGTATCTCAGCAGGCGTGGCATTTGCTGTGAGATGAGGAAGGCGTCGGATTCTCCACAGCCTGCACCGATGCTGAGGCAAGTGAAGGTGTCCTGCAGGTCGAGATCAGCAGCGTGCTTCTCAAAGCATTGCAGGAAAGTTTGCTTCTCATTGCTGATATCTCTGAATTTAGTCCAGGGTGCATTGTAGTTGGAGAACACTTGCCGAGGAATGCGACGCCATGACGATCAAAGATTCTAATTGGAGTTATCTTGATGTTATGCTGTCATTATATATGCAGGGAAAGATCTTTAAATCAATAAGACAAATGTCATGCTGGCAACAACATTAAAGTTTAATGATGACGAGGGAATAAAAGAAATGATAAGCCATACAGATCAATTAACACACTAGGAAGATAGCAGGTAACATTCAGGGCCACCCTCACCCCAGAGGAACGGAATTACGCGAACATTGAGCCTGAGCTCTTGGCCGTCCTCTTTGCAGTCGAGCGGTTCCATATCTACACCTTCGGGTACAAGGTTACAGTGCACACGGACCACAAGCCGTTGGAGCCCATATTCCGTAAACGCATCAGCCAGGCTCCACCTCGTTCTAGAGAATGCTGCTCAGACTAAGCTCGTACAAAGTTAAAAGTAAAATATGTTAATAAAATAATGTTCTTATCGCTAATGTTATTTCAAAAATCATCTCTGATGTCAACACCCACCCAGTACAACATCTTGACGTACGTCAGCATCGCCCAAGTGCTCACTATCAAGCCTCGTCATCTCCAGGGAATTCAATAAGCGACCAAAGATGACACACTGTTGTGACAGCTGACAGCATTTATCTTGACTGGATGGCCAGACTCCCAGTAATGCATTCCCTTCCCATCTCTCATCAAAGCCTCCTATAACTACAGCGAAAAGCAATCACTTTGGTTCACTGACGACGCATCGAAGAAGTGGGACCCTGGAACAATTCCACAAAAAAAAGCATCCACATTCCTACTGGATAACCCCGAGAGAGAAAAACACATCTTTCTGACGCAACGCTATATTTATCAAGAACAGGAAGTCCGGCACTCCAGAGCAGCTCTGCACTGCAGGTGCTAGCAGACCTTCTCCTCCCTCAGAACCTGAAGATCATCATGACCATCACTGCTTACCATCTGCGACAGATGTTGATGCTGTGCCGACGACTTCTGCCAACGCTGAGGAGGGGCATGTTTCATGCCCGGCCACCCCTGTCGACGAATCCTGCCACCCCACAGGAAGGGTACTGCACCCGAAGTGGTCAGAAGATTCATCCACCAGAGAAACTCACCTATCCTACCTCCAGGATGTCGATGAACTCGATCCAATCATTATTTATTTCTATTTTATTTCTCCATTCCATTTATCATCAACTCATTACTATTTTGGACTGAGTGCTTCACCTCTCATTGCATGTATAGGCCTGTTCGATCCTGTTTTCGTAGCCTCAGTCAACATCTGGCTATTATCCATTATTTGACATTTCTATGTACAGTCCACCAATGAAACTGCGAAAATAAAACCCATAAGTGTCTCAACCTGTGCGTTCCATAATACTGCAATAACCAGACCCTCGTGTGAGCTCAGCCTTGTCACCTAAACCACAAGAAGCTCCGAGTAGCAAAGACTGATTTCGATTACCTATACGACATCGAAAAGCAACTTTTAACCGTCACGCAGTCAGAGGTCATCACAGTGCTATAACCGATCTACACCATCCGCAAAAAAAAGCCACCCCAGTGCAGATGAAGGGATGGGTGCAGGTGATATTGCCATAAAATTTCCTTTTTCATCGAATCTTATCATCGAATGCATTCTGACATTTCTAAAGGGTGCCGCAGCCCCCATTGTTTGTCAATTATCAAAGGTGCATCGTTATACCCCCCCACCTCCACCCACCCACCCACCCATCCAACCCATCCAGATTATGCCTTCTCACACACCCACGTAGACTTTGTGGGTTTGTTGTTGTCTTCTCAGGGCGGAGTTTACCCGTTCACAAATCACAATCATTGACCACTTGATTAGATGGCCGAGAGCATTTCAGTATATTCTTCAGGCAATTCAGCATGGTCATCTCAGCCGCGAAAATTGCAGATGGACAGTAAAAAAAGAAACAAAGGTTAAAAAAGAGGTAGATGCAGCATGTGCCCTCCTCAGCCAACAGTCAACGCCAATTAGTGAAAAGTAGCTTTCTCAATGAATTTATTGCTTAATCGCTGAGAAAGGACCACTCTTGCTGTATTCATCAAAGCAAACCACATAAACATCGTCGAAATTCATACAGAAATGCAATAGTGTCATCCGCTCCAGAAGAGATACTTAGAACCTCTACTCAGGACAACGAGTACGCATTCAGACACCAAATGACGATTGGAACCAAGCAATTACAGTCAGTGCGACATGCGCATGCTGCCCCTGGATCATACATCTTGATGACCTCACGCAAAACGGTCGCCATATCGGTAACACACGATTGAGCACATTCCTGACTGGTCAGCACCTCAAAGAGACGGTATCTGACAGGTCAATTGCGCCGACGACGTTGTTGTCTCGCTCAAGACGCATATCCCTTATGGCGCACCCATCAGAGATGTGCAGAAGCTCTCATAATCGAAGGCTTATCCCCACCATTCATTAACCAGTGGCATAACTGCACCAGGGCGTTCAGTGCTTCAAGTAAATCCATAGCACTATGTTAACACGAGGGATGTTACCGCATGAAAGTGTCTGAAAGTGTGATATAAATGTAAATACACCCGTGCAAAACGATAAAAGCACTCTCGACACTCCATCCGTTCATTTCCGAACCTCTTTTGATCGATTCGATTCTTTATGAATGCAAAGAAACCTAATCTGAATTGATTTGTCAGCTATAAATAAAGTTTAAGACAAATTAAAATACGACTTTCTTGCTCGGGTAGAAATGATGTTAGATTTCTTTTATTAGAACTGCTGAAAAACTATTCACTTGTGGCTCATGTTGTTACCAATTGGAGAATTACGTCGACGACTTCACAATCGCATTGAAATCTAATGCAGGAGGAACTTGAAACTTTAAATCTCTCAAATTCGATGCACTTAACTCCTGCTTACCTCATCGGACCACATAAGCCTTAGTTGCTTCAGGATTCCGAGGTTAAATAAGCAACAACAACAACAAAAACAACAACAACAACAACAAAAACAGTCAGAGACTCGAACAGGAAAATTTTGGAGATTAATTAGAGGGAGCAAGAAGAGGGAAGCGAGTAAAATGAGGAATTGATTCGAAGTTACGCCTATAATGCACTCATGAGGTAAACTATAACGTTTTACGTATTATAAGCATTAACGTTCTTTAATATCATATATCATGTAAAATATTGATCTGACACCAAATATGCCATTATAAAAATACTGCCCTATATTACATCTGCACAGTGATGTATTTTAATTTCAAAACTAACCATTATGAAGGAAGATATATGCTAAATTAGGTTATGATCATATTTGGACATTCACAGATTGTCACACAAAATATGGCACAATCAATTATTGTTATAGATGGACCAGAAACTAAGGGCAATGCTTTGTGTTAAATTAACTGTAATGTATGGATATCATGCCCTAAAGGGAAGGGGAACTAAATTTTAAGTGATGTTCTATTGACTCATAAAACCAATTGATAGCATTCCGTACCAATACACCATGCCTGAATGCAAGCATAAGGAAATAATGCATTCCGAATATCGGGGTTAGCATTGCGCCTATGGGAGAATGGCTTCCATTGCGAAGTATAGGAGGCAAACGTCAGCTGATGGCTTGCCGTGATTGGTCCCGTTCTCCTCGTGAAGCTATCTATTTCAGCCAATCAGAGCAGACCAAAAACAGGAAGCACGTGCAGTACAAAAACAACACGTGTGCTGCGAGCGAGCAAGATGACAGGGATTCACACGAAAACATTTACGTAATTGAACAATGTTAAGGGATATTTTCTACCTAAGATTTGTTTAAGAAGGCATAAGATTATCTTCTTGCAGCCGAAGATCCCAATTAGTGTTCTAGTGCGTAAATAATTCACTGGGAGATTTGGTTCTCTGCTCTGTTGACACTTGACAGTTGACACTACTAGATCGAGTCTAGTGGCCCAGCCGTGAAATTTGTGCCGTCTGACACATCGCATAGATTCCCAATTCGTAATCAAAATTACATGTATTTGTAATTTCTTCTTGTAAATATTTGTGTGTTGATTAATTATTATGCCTATTATAAGGCTTCTATAGTTAGTATGAGGTGACCTGATCTCTGAAGTCAGTTGTAAACTTGCAATATCCCATAGCAATAAACAATGTACTTGTAAACAGCTTATATTAGAATGCACATGTTGATGTAGGGTGAGGAGGCATAAGTTGATGAGGCATTATTGGGTTTTACGGCTCCCCCATCCCGTTCCGTTGATACAGAAGCCTGGGACTGGGGTCTCGCCCTACATGAACTCTTATTGAAACATCCAAAAGGGGGTTCTTTAGCCTGCATTCTACCAATGAGACGATTGTAAACAGCACCCAGCTTTAGTTGTTACGCAGCACTGCAGAGTCACCGAACAATTATAATTATAACGAATTACAATTATATTACACAATCATAAGGCCCATGACCCAATCGGGTCTCGAACCCAAGACCTCGACCTCCACGGTCAGCATAGGGGTGCACCCACGCAACAAACTTGACTGACCTACTTGACGCCCTTTGATGATAATGATGATGATCATTATTATAAACATAAAATCTAAAATAAAATAAAACAGATCCACATACTTTGAAGCCACTGGTTTGTCACTCCGCAAAGCCCTCACTGAAGAAGCTATAAGGCGTAAGAGGGGCACGCCTTCATTTAGAAGAACAAAGCTAACAGGTTTTGAAGTTTTCACAATTTTATTCATTCATTATGAGCAATCTCGTAACTCTTGTTCACTCCGGATGCCTGCCAAATTCAATTCAGTGTTCAGGCTTCAAGTAGTCTACTGTTCCAAACCCCCAACTTCCTGTGGATCCACCATGTGAACTGCATATAGGCCGCCCATCTTAGAAATATGAAAATAAAAGACAACAGAATCAATGCATTGAAATAGTTCTTGGCTCAATGAAAAAAAAAATAGGGGACGTTTGGGATGGGGGGACGGGTGGTTAATTACATGGATTCACAGTTCATCAATCTAAATGTATATGTTGTATGAATGGGGTTCTTTCACCATTGATATTGCTTGATTGACCCACTTGATATTGACGGTTATTGATGAGCAGGACATGAAGAGTAACTTCTAAGAATTTAACTATCAAAAATTAATAATAATTGCATGTATGTATTATTGTCGAAACTAACTTCAAGGTATTCTCAGGCATAAGCTCATACACTTTGTCACTAGCAAGCAACCGAAGCATGCCTTCCATTCAAATCGATTAACCATATATAAACATAATAGTATCGGTATACTATGACTTGTAGATCATAAAAATATATTTCATTCAGTGTGCTTATGAGAGGTTTGTAGAATCAAATTTTTGACATACCGTAACTCATCTATTGATTATGTTTCAATTAAGTGCAAATGGAATTTAGTACATTGTACATTGTACTTCATGCATGATACCAGTCTACAAGCAGCTTACTTTAGCTGTAAAAATAGAACTCCATCAAATGATCAAATATGGTAATTAAAAATCTGTTTTGTGCAATGACATTATTATGATTATTCACAGGAAGATGGTAGATTCGTATTTCGTACACTGTAAAGTATCGACTAGTAAATTGTTTTGTCATTATTAGAGATTCAGGTAACTGCCTGTGTCAGTCTGCCCTTTGAGTTTGAGCCTGGTTTCGCTATTTTAATATGTTTTTGATTCTTTTTTTATTATAACAATTCTGTAGGCAGTACTATTCGCTGTTATTAAAATATTGTAGAATAGGACATACTGTAGAACATGAAATTATTGCATGGCATGAAACTTTCGCGATATTAGCGGTCATATTTAACTGCGAACATTTAATTGCAGCGAATAAAGGCCTGAACCATAAAACTGCGAAAATTTCCTGTTCTGCAGGACTACCGGTAATTAAGAAACATTTGTAGAAGCATGAAACATAGACATAGTATAGTAATATATATGTTATGCTGCACACACTACAATTTATTAGCACTGTTAGCACATGTTGTACACTGAAATGAAATATGTATAGACTCAAGCGAAATGGCAGTCGGGCAGACTGACTAGTACCCGTGTGAATATGGTACTTTGTCGAGCACTGCAGGTGTCTGGGCGAGGAGGGAAAATAATTGACCATAATTGAATAAGAAATGCTGACCTGCTGAATGGACTGTCAACATTTCAAGCGTCCAAACGGGTATGGTTTAGGGGGACGAAATCATTATGCAGGCTCACAGCATGGCAATCAATTCAGGTTGCTCGGTGATTCATTAATCTGAAATCAGGAATTGATTTAGCATTTGTTTATGATTTTTACCTGCGCAATGCATATGGTCATTGTGATTGACTCAATTTGTGTGGCATATTAATTTTGAAGCAGTGTGGCATATGAATTTTGAAGCAATCATTAATTAAAATTGTAATCAAATTATTGTAATTTGTAGTTAAATTAGTGACTATAAACACAACTGCCTAATCAACAGGGTCATCACTATGAATGCTTGCATCATTGCACAACAGGGGCATATAAATTCATTCATTTATTTGTTTATTTAGAATCAAATTAAGATAATTATCAAGTACTAAAAATATTAGTAGAATTTTGTAGATGACTAAATCGTAAACTCACGAGTGCCAGAAATATCTGTTTGCATAAAATTAATACACTCCCATTATGATTACATAATCAGATCAGAGAATAAGATAGTCATGGTGGCAGAGATCAGTTTACACTCGTGACATAGTCTAATGACCTAGATCGATTTTCTAAAATTCTACTGTTCACCGCTATTGCTGAAACAGTTCTATTAAAGTAAATTTACTCACTTGCATGGTTGTACTTTTCTGGTTCGCTGTTCAGACTTCGGTGTTTTCGACGACAGTCACACTAAGAGTCAGACACTGTGAGTGTGAGTCTGTCTGTGAATCGAGGGCGACCGGCCGGCCTCCTGATGGCTTTTTTTTTTCCGTTTCAACCCGATCATGTAACGATGGACCAAAGTCCTCTTTATCGCAAGGTGTAAGCATAGCTTATGATCTGCCCAACGAGAGCAGGGAAGTCGGAAGACGTCGCTTCATCGTCGCCGTGATCGGACATCTTTGTTGTTTGCGAAACGAAACTGTCAGTATTGCGCATGCGTGGTGCACTCTGACTGACCTTTTTACTGTTTCGGGATGAGAAACCATGGTAGGTGTCCTAGAAAATTGCTTGTTAAAATAAGAAAAATAGCACAAACTATTTTTGTAACGCCTAACTGGTGGCAAAATGATTATTCTATCTATTTCCGAAGAGAAAATAAAAAAAAATATCCACGGGTTTAGTCGCAGGACACGGTGATATGACGAGGCCCATTGTAAACGATGGGGAACTCAGTGTTTCATCACAGCGACTGACGTCACGCCTAATTAGCATTATATCTCCCGCGAAATCGTTTGCGATGATATTCCTTGTGTGGGCCAGGCATAGGAATCATCTTTGGTGCATCAAATAACGACTCAAAGTCCATTTTCAACCCGTTCTCCCTCCGTTTAAAAGGTGAAAAAAGGAAAAACACGTTATAACGACCTTGACCTTGTTATGACATGATTGATAATTATAATTGCATAGAACAAAAATATTATAAACTATCACTGAGAATTACAGCGTGATATTGTGCTTGACGAGAAAGTTACATTAGTTTGAGGAGTCACATTTTTACATTTTCGACCATTACGCAATAGTTATGTAACTGAGCATGAAAAGTATCAAGCTAATTTTCATTGATAATAATACACTGACAAATTTAATGGTAAAATGAGAACGTTATGAAATAGAGGTGATTTTGGCCTGTTTTTGGTCATTGTGACCTTGACCTTTGACCTTTGACCTACACAATTATTTCGGACACGTATTATTGTCTTACATGATAGATGTGTGAAAAGAAAGATGAACGATTGTTAGTTACGGAGAAACCGTTGATCAAAACCTGACACGTACAAAAGCAAAAATAAAGCAAAAACAAAACAAAAACCCACACCAACCGAGCGACATAGAAAAAATAAAATAAAAAAAAAATCCTTAAAGAAAAACAGAAAGAGTAATGCATTAAGTGTTAAAGTACCGTTAAGCACCATTTATTCATTCATTCATTGTAATGCCTTAAATTTGTTCGGCCAAAACTCGTATTATTTCTACAGAATCCAACTTCTTTATTCGAAAATATTTCAAAACACTCAGTTCCTCTCTAAAACAAGTAATCAACTATACTGTAAAAATGTCAATTTTGATCTGATATTCCAGAATTCCCTTTTCATTGGTCTTAACCTCTCTCTTGAATGCTGTGACGTCATGTTCGTCGACGTTCGTAGAAGCAGCAATGACTTTGAGTGAAGAAACGTTGACTTTGGACACATCAATTTGATTGTTAAAGGTGACCTCTTTAAATTTTGGGCAGGGGTACAGGTCCCTCATAATGATTTGGACATCTGCCATGTCAGACCAAGTTTTCAAGTGCTGAATGCCAACAGGCATAAAGATGTCTCCTGCAACCAAAGAGACAATGATCTTGGATCCTGTGGTCAGCAGCCGCTTGAGTCGTTTGAAGAGAGCGCTGTAGTCTGCGATGTAGTACATCACTTCAAAAAGTAGAACCACGTCAACTGGGCCTTGTATGTTGTCGATGGCATCATTGATGCTAGCACAGTAAAACTCTGCGTTTCCTCCTGTAGGCATTGCTTCGAGAATTCTCGGAACCAGCTCTTGGACGTTACCTTTGTCAGGCTCCACAGCAATGTATCTCAGCAGGCGTGGCATTTGCTGTGAGATGAGGAAGGCGTCGGATTCTCCACAGCCTGCACCGATGCTGAGGCAAGTGAGGGTGTCCTGCAGGTCGAGATCAGCAGCGTGCTTCTCAAAGCATTGCAGGAAAGATTGCTTCTCATTGCTGATATCTCTGAATTTAGTCCAGGGTGCATTGTAGTTGGAGAACACTTGCGTAGGATGCGACGCCATGACGATCAAAGATCCTAATTGGAGTTATCCCGATGTTATGCGGTCATTATATATGCAGGGAAAGGTCTGTGAATCCATTAAAACACATTTAATGTTATGCTGACAAGGGTATAAGGGTGTGGGGGTATTGCTACTGATAAGAATATTGAGTAAGTTTAAGGGATTATCACAATGCTTTTCATTATCTACGTATAGGGCATAAAGATCAGTCGACGCTTCTGGGTCTTAACAGGTGACCTAGCTTTAAGACAGCACTTAGAATTACACCAGCCCGATCCACTTAGAATTACATCCAGCCCGATGCAATGATACCCTGAAACGATTGTAGTTTTTTTACAATGTTCATATTTTCAATATTTGATGGAATGGAAGACATTCAAGCATCATGATGCTTGATCGTCTCGGTTTCTAACACGCTGAAATTCAGACCAGCTCACACGAGATCAATTTGCAAGATGCCGTTTCGCACTTGGTTGATTTGTACGAGTCAAGCCACAACCGGCTCGGCAGGATCTCAGAGTTTTTCACAGCGCTAGTCATACATATCTCGGTGATGGTGACACTCACAAACTAGTCACAGGTGACCAGGTTCTGTTGTTCGTGGGTTTGTTCGTTGCAAGAGACACTGATTTGACAGTGAGGGCGTCGAGGTAAAGGAACTTTACATTACCACAAGGATCATTTGGGATTAGGGCTGGACAATGGTCTTTCTGCTGAGAGAATGTTGTGGCATTTAATCATTATTCGGGGGGCCTTGTTGGCGACGGTTGCCTCGAGGCACTTACAGACCTATTTTATGCCCACTTTCTCCCTTCAGTGGGTAGTTTGTAATCTTTATGGCATTTCCATTTGAAATCCTCATGCCTCGTGAATTTTTAAATGCTACCGCCATGACTGAGAAGCGAGTTTTTGCGTTTCGCCTCTTGATTGAGTTTGTGGATGATTTGATTCTTATTTTAGAAGCAAACTCTTTCATCCTGAGCTTTACTTGTTCTCACACGGACATCGGGGAGGTGGGAGTCTTTATCTTCCTTCATGTTGTCAAATCGAGCCTTGAAATTAGTGCAGGCGTTGAATGGCGTAGGAAAATTTACCATTACAAGGTGATTCTTGTCAGCCGTTTTGCTGTCGATCCGTTCGATGACAAACGTCTTTGTGTTTAGATTCATTTTCTCACCCATCGTGGAAGGCATTCGATTTTACCCTACTTTACGAAAGCTAAGTTCTACTGTGGTTCTCTCTTCTTCAAGATTTTTGTTTATCTTTATTTTATTTTTTTTTTATTTTTATTTTTTTTTTTTTTTGCATAGTATTGCGCACGACATCAGCAAATAAGGGCGCATGTGTGACGTTAGGGGTATTTAAGTTCGGAAGATCAGAAAAGTGTCCAGCTGGAGTAAGTGGGGATATTGTGCACACAGGCCTGCCGTTGTTCTATAGGCTGCAGACTGCACTTCAGCCTACATGGCCTTACATTGCGTGTGCATCTCTAGCGTCGCATTAATCAGGGGCCGCATGCATAAAAGGCCACTTGATCTAATTGCAAACTATAAGGTACGCTACAAGTCTAGGTCGCAACTAAATGTTATGCATAACGCACTGCTGTCGAGGGGGAGAATAGGAGTAGTTATCACATCATATCTCCCATATCCTTAGGTCTATATGGGTACCCAAAAAAATGTATGAACGTAAAATTCGATTAAATCTTGATTTGTTCAATTGCAATTGCAAGCGACTTACAAATGCCATTGAGCAATTTGTTGATATAATCAAGATTTAATCGAATTGCGAGTTCATATATTTTTATACCCTATAGTGCTAAGGATGGGAGATATGACGTCGCACTTTTAACAGACAGAAGCAAAGGTCACAACACTCGATGGGGAGACGGAAGAAGTTGACATTTTAGCTAGTGTGTTACATGGTGATACACTTGCTCCGTTCCTTTTTATCATCGTTTTAGATTATGCAATGAGGCAAGCTACAGGAGGAATGGAGACAAATCCTGGGTTTCCGATAACATCAAAGAAGTACAGGAGAAGACCAGCCGTAACACTCACTGATCTGAACTTTGCAGACGACATCTGTCTACTCTGCAATCAAATTCACCAGGCTCAGGACATGAACAGGTCATGAACCTCTGAGGACAAACGCAGGGAAACATACTGAAGGAGGTTGACAATTTCAAGTACCTGGGCTCATGGATGGATTCCACTGACATAGACATTACAAGAAGAAAAGCGTTAGCCTGGAGGGCACTGAACAACGTAACAAAGATATAGAAGTCCCGTATGTCCCGACAGGTCAATCTGAGCCTCTTCTTGGCAGTGATTTAATCCATACTCCTGTATGGGTGCAAAACATGGACCATGACAAAAGCACTAGAAAAGTCGTTAGATGGCTGCTACACATAGAACAGTACTTAATATCAGCTGGAGACAACACATGTCAAACGACGAGCTATATAGCGAGCTACCTAGAGCAAGCAACACAGTAGCAGCTGGAAGGATGGAACTCCAGAGGCACTGCTATCGCCATCCAGAATTAGCCCCAAGCAGGTTAATTCTCTGGGAGCCAGGGCATGGGCGCCGACAGCGTTGGAGGCAGAAGATGATCTATGTCGACGTGATGAGACGTGATGCCAAGACAGCAACATCAAGCAAGCTGACATCATGCATGAACAACCGGGAGTACTGGAAGATCTGTGCTAGGGTCCGGCTGAGACCGTCCTAGTGAGTGAGTGAGTGTAGTGTAACAGACACTTGATAAGATAAAAATCATAGAGCATAGACATAATAATCATAACGCTATGCAAATATTACACTCAATAAATAACCTGACTTGACTTGACTTGACTTGTTGGATTTAAATAGTCAGCAAAGCTCTTTTGAACCTTGGTTAGTTGTTGGTATGCTATTGGATCATAGGGGCACCGAATAGCTCAGTCGGATAAACCGGCTGACAGCAATCCAATGCCGACCGTGGGGGTCGAGGTCCCGGGTGACCGGGTTCGAGACCCGTATCACGCCACGGCGTTATGATTGTGAATTACAATTGTGCTTCTTCAGTGACTCTGCAGTGCTGCCCAACTGCGTAACAAGGCCGGACGCTGTGTACTACTGTCTATGGTGGTATGCAGGATAAAGAACCCTTGGGATTTATCGATAAGAGTAGGGGAAAACCCCGGTCCCAGGCCTTCTGTTCTGGCGCCCGTATCATCCGATTGATTTTGGTGGAGCCGTAAAACCCCAATCACTCACTGCTATTGGATTAAATGGAGTTTTAGATGCTGTTGTAGTTGAATTTTAGGGGTGGTACGTGGTGATACGTGTTTGTAAGTTTTGCTAAGGCGATGATTGGAAGATGTTAATGGTTGGAGAGAGTTCCATGCTGTTATGATACTGGTTGAATTATTTCGTAAATACTTTCGAGTACTGAAGGTTGAGAGTTTCTGCTTTGTCATAATCCGTGGTGGCTAATGAATTATCATTATACGATGAATTATCATCGTTTACGATGATAATTCATTAGCGTGTTCTACATCACTGCTGTTGGTTCTTGTTCAGTAAGCTCTTCGCGAAATTTTGCCCATCTGCAATGGCAAAGCAGGGATGGGTATCTGAGGTGGTGTGTATGGTTGCTTTGTCGATGGTGAAAGAGATGGCAGTGTTGCGACTCTTACCAAAGGGTAGGTGATGTAGAAGGTCTTTGATACTGTTGGGGGAGTTGGTCAGTAATTAAGAGGTCAAGGATGTTGGAGACTTCGTTGGCCATGATTTATCAGCAGGAGATTTGGTTGAGTCGACACCTTTGAGTCAGGTTATTCGGGGGTAGTTAAAGTCACCGACAATGAAGATTGATTGGTAAATCTGACATGCTGCCGAAATTGACGCGAGTAGGGGCTTCCTGGTCTAGTCAGAAGGGGCTGCAATAGATGCATCCAAGAGTGGATTAGCCAACTGGGGTTTTGATTTTGAGCAATAGGCATTCTTTTGGGGGAAACTTCGTTCAGACTAATGTCTTCGCTGATTTCAATATCGTTCTGTACATAGATGGCGATGCCACGATTGAGGTTGGTTTTGTCGAAGTTGTGATGAATGGTAGAGTTTTAGATAGTGAGCAGGTCTACTGGGTCCGGGTTGTTGTGGTGTTTCGGGAGGGCTTCAGTTTTGCATACATACATGATACACCGACTTGGTTGTAGTTATAAATGATTGGAGGTCACCTTGGTGATATAGTCTAAATTTTGTTGATTCACCTCCTATTAATCGAAACGGGCGGACATTGTGTCGACCACATTAATTGGCAACAATAATCACTTATTTTTCGTTGTATCTGTTGCTATGGCATTGCATGACGATATGGTACTAGTATGTTGACGTTATGTTGCACAACCAGATATTTTCAGGGCTTTGTCTTCCGTTCAAAAAGCAGCAAGAGCATTTTGAGTCTACTAACATACAGCTTACAGTGAACAATCCATGGGATCATATGTAACATCTAGTAAATTTATTCAGTTACTGCATATCTGTGAAAGTGAATCCTTTGGCTCTGGTGTTATTTCTTAAGACATGCTGTCGTTTGCTATCCTTTATGCTGCAAGTATAGAACAGGTAATTTATCAGGCACAAACACAATGCTTATACGATACGAACCTCTTAACCCTGGTCAATCATACTGGTGCAGCAAATCATGCATTGCCAGAAGTCATAACATGTTGCCTCGCCCCACCAGCAAGTCGGTTCGTTGCCATACACCCAGCAGCACCAGTTCTCCACTCCGTGCTCACTGCAATCCCATTCACACTTCTCGTATGTGATTGCGTGGCAGCTGGGGATGACCAGCGCCAGCAGCACGGCGGTCGCAAGCAGAAGGCAGAAGGTGCGCATCTTTCAATCTGCAGTCAAATAAACAATCATTCCACGAGCGATGCTCATGTCGGAGATGATGTTAGCACTTACCTAATGTGATCGATGCTGCTTGTCTTGCTTCCTTCTTTGGCTATTTATATACTTGGGTCGTCATGCATTATTAATTGTGCAATAAAATTGATACAAATCTCTCGCGTGGCATTGCATATTTGAAGCAATGATTGGCATGATATATGTCAAATTTGGAAGCTTGTGTCATCCTCAGCATCAAAGATGAATGTGCTCATGAACATGCTCACCTCTTTAGCCCATCTGAAAATACTTAAATCGTTCACTCAAATGCAAATCTTCTTCCTGCTCACATAAGATATCATCTGTAGATCGTTGAATTATGCATGTGCCAGAAAAAAATATTGCCATCTAATTGTTGGCAACGGTGATGTAAAATTGGAGCTGTATCAATTGTTGATTGTTCCATTGAGGCGCGGTTTACGTTGAAATTGACACCAGTCTATTAACTCTGACCGCAATGTCATAATCGGTTTTGTATATAAACCACCAAAGGAATCGGTTGTAGATTTCAACCAAGCCTTGAAAGCGACGCTTGACATCTTGTCAAATGAAAACAAGCATATTTATTTGGTAGGAAACTTCAACGTAAACCTTCTTAATATAAACAATCACGAGCTGAGTTCAGAGTTCATTGAAATGTTGTTCACCAACGCATTCTTCCAAACCATTAATAATCCCACACGCATCCCTGCATTCTCAGCAACCATACTTGATAACATATTCACGAACAAATTATCCCACAAGTCGATCATTCACTTTAGGAATAATAAAGAGCCAACTCTATCTCTGACCATTGCCCCATTTTTCTGTTGACTTCATTTCAAAAGAAACGCTCCAATGACAATATGGTGGTCATTAAAAGGATTTTCAACGAAAGGAATAAATCTGCATTATATGACATGCTTAACTCTGTTGATTCCACCGCTTGTTATTCACAAACTGAGTGTCAAGCAGCTTTCTCAGAGTTCTACCTATTATATAAATCGGCTGTTGAGCAGTGCTTCCCAGTGACCAAAGTGAGACTGAAATACACGAATAAAAAACCGTGGTTGACTCAAGAACCTAAAGACGCAATAAAAACGAAAACCAAATTGTACTGTAGGAGTGTAGGTTTATTAAAACGAAACAAACAAACGACAAACAAGCTTACATTATTTATAAACGCAAATTACGATCCATTCTACGACGTGCTGAGCGACAACATTATGTCGAACCCTTCTCTAGACACAAGACAAACCTCCGTAAATGCAGGGATATCACCAAAGAAATTATTCACAAAAAGCAAACAAATACATGTCAACCACAACAATACACTTTAGAAATTAACAAGAAAGAAACATCTTGTAGCAACTCCACTTTTACATTTATACTCGGACACAGCTGAAGATACCCAAAATTTGAAGTGAAATTTCATGGCGATTCAACGTATATAAACATAAATAAAGGGGATGCACCGTAATTTTAAATAAAGCCGTATTGAGATTCCACTCATACACGTACAAAGAAAAAGTAATAAAGATTAAAATTTGGTTAATGATGAAACGTATTCGAATAACCTAATTATAAATCTAAATATAATGAAACATAGACTAAGAATTCCTAATCGAGAGTGTTCTTTTTATATCGTTTTTTTTTTTTATGAAATGCGCGGATTATTATTCATTTTATTTCATCTTTTATTTCCAAATTTTTTTTTTTTTCAAAATTTTTTTTTTTTTCCAAATTAATTTTTTTTTTCCAAATTAATTTTTTTTTTTCCAAATTAATTTTTTTTTTATGTACATGTACATGTACATTGTTCTTATGAACCACAAACTGATCTCTGTCATGAACGAATACATGTGTCCAAATAAGCGAAAAATTATAATGTGTAGTATTATTGTGACACAACGCAAATACGGTAATATCGCTGACATGTCGCTCATTATAGTTTTATACTTGGAACTCTTTAGTTTTTATGATTGATTGCCTTCAAATGGAAATAGTATGATGTCGATTGCTGAATATTGCACCATGATGTCGGGTTCCAACTGAAATTTGTTTTTCAGAGCGCCATCAATGAAATGTGGTTGCTATGAAGTCAAGGTAGAGTTGGGTGAGGAATTTGTGTATGTGCACAATTGTACGTACTTTGGTATTTGATCAAAGCTACTATCTGACCTGTGTCTTTGGGATTCTGAATGCCCAGTGTAAGCAGTGTAGGTATCCAACCGGTCCAGGATACCGACAATGATTACATTATGACTAAACTATTAGCTTCATAGGTTATTTTAAACTTGAAGACTGGAATATAGACCGCTCTGGGAGCCCGTCGAGGGATTATATGAGTGTTACTTAACTATGAATAAATAAAGGTCATGATCATTTGCAAATATTATAATTATATATTATTATCTTATAGTTGTTATGGCGTCTACATCAATGTGAAGAACTGGGTATTGATATAGTAACATATAATAACATTACGTATGTAATAAGCAAAACTAAAAAATAAAGCTTGATTATCATTTGGTTGATGTAATCATTAATTTTCAGACATATCCACCTGAGAGTGTGTGCATGAATGCATTTACCTCAAAATAAATATCATAATGACACATTATCGCTCATTCTGATTCCTATCAACATCCTGCCTTTATGATTCTATATCCCCCTGCTTTTGAATTATTCATTCATTTTTATAAATCCAAGTAGTGGATCTCATTCATCGACCTCAAAAAAGTCACGGCGCAATGAAAGCATTCCATGATGGACAATACTTAATCTGAATTGTTTTGCATTTGATTATTTCGCAATGACATAGTATAAAAACGCAAGCTCTGCTAGCAGTAGACACCAAAGCAGTCTATCGTCATGAAGATTGTGAGTATACTTAGCATTCTTGCCTGTGGTGACTGCTAATATATTCTCGATTTCAGACATTGTGCCTCACCCTGTGTGCTGTTTTCCTGATCGCCTTCGTCGAGGCAAAACCTGGGAAGGGCAACAGGACGAACTGGACGAAATCTAGCACAGGCATGAATGTTGAAGATCCTCCCAGCATGGAGGAGTGCACGGCGACCTGCAACGCTAAAACCACCCTCTACACTTCTGCGGGATGCGAATACGTCTGCAAGAAAATGATCGGATAGATTGCAGGAGGCACACGAGCGTACCCTCTACATTGATGGCAATATTAAAATATTGAAGCATCCTCTCTTGACTTACAATCAGTGCTAGTCTCTGTTCCTTCGATTTTATCTCATTAGGGACGAATACAGGTTAGATGAAATGTTACATAGCAGACAGGTGTGTAAGGCCTAAATCACACAGAAGCCCAATGACATTAATTTTGTTTATTTCAAGGCATGTACATCGTGCACCCTGTCAGCAGGAGCAGACAGCAATTTTTATTACATCATGACAAATAATCAACGCATGGGTATGAAATAAACAATCATTTCCCTTACACCTTAATAACTATATGCACTCTTGTATCCTTACATGCACCCTAAAACCAACCTTCACACCATTACGCATAACATTATTTCTTACTATAGACTTAAATCCTACAAACAAAAATTATAAAAAATATCAAGCACAGCGTGGTTTATCTTTGAATATTTCAAAGACGTTGACCAGAAGAAACCCAAGAATTGTTCCAAGGAACGCGCCAGCTTGGACAGAAAATCCAGCCCACAGAAGTCCTCGGTGACCTCCTTCTTTGCGCAATAGAGTCACTGTTGAAGTCCTCGCGTAGGAGTAGAATGTAGTCATAGTCACTCCAACAATCACCTAGAAAGGGAAGTAATCATTACCACAGAAAACACTTAATATAATTATAGAGCCTGTTAATTATGGTATTATGAAATTGGTCATGGGCGAAAGTCCTATTATACAGATTGGGCCAAAAGTAGTCTATCTGCTCCATGTTTAAAACACAACTCTAAAATTTGCTAAAATGTATCAATTATTCAAAAAAATAACTACCGGCATGGATTGACTTTTTTTAATTG
Source organism: Capitella teleta (assembly GCA_000328365.1). Taxonomy (NCBI): domain Eukaryota; kingdom Metazoa; phylum Annelida; class Polychaeta; family Capitellidae; genus Capitella; species Capitella teleta. The sequence goes on from KB309292.1 coordinate 379,378, forward strand.
AATTTAATTGCATTTATTGACAAGACAGAAAGAATGAAATATTAGCAAATATATGATGCCAAAATAGTTATGCTGCGCCCATTTACGCAAAGAAATCAAAGAAAATGTATATTTTGAATGAGTGAGGAATATTTAAATGCGAGTGGTGAGTGATCGCGAAAATCAGATGCGCCCCTGAACGAGCACTAAAGAATGACATCTCTTGTATGAAGCTTCATTACACAATCTCAGCTTTGTTTTGATTTTAGAACATTAGTGCTACAGTCGCATGTTTGTGCTTACCACCATAATGGATCCTGCGTCTGCTCCGGCAAGAGGAGGGTCGGGACTCATCAGTGCTAAATACAGGCTAAAGAAGGACATTCCATTGGCAACAAGGATGCATCCTCCAATAACAGCAAGAGAAGATGTCTCCAGCACAGAGGTGGATAGGGCCGCCAGTGGTTTAATCAGAGTTGAAAGACGGAGTGACAAGTTGTATTCGAAATAACCGTATGGCAAAACTGCATACGACATGACTGCTGAGGATAAGCCATACATGAAGAATGAGGCGTAGGCAAAGTAAAAAACAAGAATGGGGAAGCGCAGCTTTTGTATCCAAGTTGTCTCAATCTTGATGGCTCCAATTTCTTCATTTTCAGCGACATTTTCGTTCAGTTCGATTTTTGCATTCTTTGATATCATGGTTTCTTGCTCCTCATATTTCTTCTGGGCACAATCAGTTTGTGTCATCTCCTTCTGACAGTACTGAGTGTAATTGAGCAGTGTGAAGGATATAGCCGAGAGACACATGATGCAGAATAAGAAGATGAAAAAAGCGGACACTGAAAATCTTGGCGGTGTCAATTGAGGCTCCATGGTTGTGAGGTTGTAGTAATAATCTCCTGTCTCGTTGAATACCTCCTTTGTAATGTTGGTACAAACAGGCTCTCCTCCAACTCCTTGAATGAGGCCAACCAGCCCAGATATCATGCCTCCCATTTCTTCACCAGCCATGAAAGAAGGCATATACGATGCCTTAAATCTGGACATAAACGGTAAGAAGACAACACATGAGGTGCAATCCACAAATTCCAAGAAGAATACCATAGCGAAAAATGCCACGCTTCGTTCTGCTCCCCAGAGAAACGCAGTCTGATCCCAGAATAAAGACAGCAATATGCAAGTGACAGCTCCACTGCAGATGATGAAATAGATGGTGAACGTCTCCCTTGTCTTGGCATTTCCTGGACAGAGTACCGCAATTGCAGCATACACCAATGGTCCGATGTTAGCAATGGATCCAAAAATACCGGAGTAGGACGGTAAGGCCCAGCCTTCTGGTAAATACTGCACCAGGATTGGCATTTCAACGTTGACTCCATACAGATCGATCCACGATGACAGGGAAAAGACACCAACAAGCAGGAATACCAGGCCATTGACGTCCTGCAGTCGCTGCTTCAGCCTCATAATGAAGCTGGAGTTCTCGCTACTCTCTCTTATTGAGACGGAATGATTTGAATCAGAGGCCATTTCAAGTCCGTGGCTCAAATAGGCAAACGTTAACTGAGATAACTGAAATTTTGTCTGAGAGCAGAGCTTTCTTCCTCGTGAATATAACGAGTGTTACTGTTTGCAGCATGGCCCATGACTACCACTAAACGCAGATTGATTTCGTGAAAAAAAAGCAACAGAAATTCGTCAGAAATCGGCTTGAGCTTTTGATTATACGGGACCGTGATCGAAAATCGATCATACATAACAGCATAATAAGCAAATATTGTTTAATACATCGGTATTATTATTATCTGATGAAATTTAAATAATGATGAGCTGTGTAATGCTTTGATTATACTTTCCCTGGTCAATAAGTATTGATTCATGTTGCACATCGCTCGGATCATGATGCAGTATAATGATGACCTTGACATTTAAATTTAAATGAATACTGCTGAATGCAATTATACTCAGTTTTCAAACTGATCAACTAATCAAACTGACGTTACTTTGTCAGCATTTGATTCAAACTTGCGGCTGAGAGAAGACCCCAAAGCCAGTCAGCCAGCCGGCTGCTTTGTGAATGGCTGAAGCATTTTCGGCAGGCTAGCCGGTCAGCCGACATCTTTGTGACTGACTAACTGCGATATTTATTTCCGGTTTGCTCCGATCGACCGCATTGTTAATGAATGTTAAATGCATTATCTAAATTCATACATATACGCGTTTGCTAACATGCATATCTGTTTGCATGAGAATCATGGAGCTCGATCACTAAGCTCAGCCTAGTAAAACTGCATAAATAAAGCAGTATTATTTCTACTATTTCACTCTTGACACCCTTAATTAGCATGGCTCGTGTTTGCTACGAAATAAATACTTGCCTTTAGAGATTAATGAGTCAAACAATGAAATATAAATGATTACAAACACTGTCAAAATATAGAGAACAAAATAAACACAAGAAAAAAAAAAACGAAAAAAACCGCGCACGTATGCCAAGTACAATGGGAAGCCTCCTCACTTCAAAAGGAAAGTGCTGAGCAATTAAACATTCAATGTTTTGAAGAGATCATAATTCAGGAAACCCAGCTCCGTAAAGCCTGGTGACAGGTCTCTTAGTCTTTATGTGCGGGACTTCGGGACTAATTAAAATTAAGTGAACATATTTTAAGTCATTTCCATTTGAAGTTGTCTCAATATAAAGTTGTATTGCTAATTAATTCCACACTGTCCTTCTCTATACTCTTTGATGCGCAATTGATTATTTCGTCATATTCTATTCTTCATGTCTTATTGAAGAAACCAGATGTGCAACCAATAAGTGGCACTCATTATTTTGTGCAAAAAAAGAGGTCGCCATTCCATCAGAATTCGACAAGATGCGGGACGATAACTGAAAACAAACTAGAAATTAATAAGATTCCTGAAATATTCTAACGATCATTCAGATTAACTACTGATAAAAAGTATAGATAAGATGGAAATCATTTTGATCGGTTTATTATGAGCGGCGTTAAATAAGACTAGGAAACAACATTGAATGGGCAAAAATGCCTGCTGTCGACTTCAGTTTAATCACAATCTATTATACATGACAGATTTTAGTTAGGGATCGGATATACCTTCTCTTGCCTGAGTGAGATTCTATTCGCCGTTGGCGCTTGTACCGAAAGTTTGCAATTTATCTGGCAAGTAGATTACTATGTTTGTTTGATTGCGAAAGGAAGGGAGGTAGATGCGCCATGTGAGCGCCCATGTGATAATTAGAAAGGATAATATCAATCTCACGTGTATGAAAATATATACAATTCGTGCATCTGTTTTATTCGTCGAATAATTATGGCAAAATCAGCCACAGCGTGGCTTTTCTTCAAATATTTCAAAGACGTTGACAAGAAGAAAGCCGAGAACTGTTCCAAGACAAGCCCCAACCTGGACAGAAAATCCCGCCCACAGAAGTCCTCTGTGACCTCCTTCTTTGCGCATTAGAGTCACTGTTGAAGTCCTCGCGTAGGAGTAGAATGTAGTCATAGTCACTCCCACAATCACCTGGAAAGATAATACTGTCAGTATAGACTACCCAAATTATGTGTAAACACAAACATGTTATTAATATTGATCTATGCCACGCAAAACCCTTGAATATTATTGCACGCATTTACTTGTAGGCCTATTTCATTCAAAGTTGAACTTACCACCATAGCAGAGCCTGCGTGTGTTCCAGCAAGAGGAGGATCGGGACTCATCAGTGCTAAATACATGCCAAAGAAGGACAGTGCATTGGCGATAAGAATGCATACTCCGATGACAGCAATGGAGGAGGTCTCAAGAACAAAGGTGGATAAAGCCGCTATTGGGTTAATCACTGTTGAAAGACGGAGTGACAAGTTGTACTCAAAATATCCATAAGGTAAAACTGCATACGACATGACTCCTGGGCATTGCATTCTTTGCTATCATGGTTTCTTGCTCCTCATATTTCTTCTGAGCACAATCGGTTTGTGTCATCTCCTTCTGACAGTACTGAGTGTAAT
>KB309292.1:384609-425173 GCA_000328365.1 Capitella teleta
ATGGATACGTATACTAATTTGATTATGGATACGTATACTAATTTGATTATGGATACGTATACTAATTTGATTATGGATACGTATACTAATTTGATTATGGATACGTATACTAATTTGATTATGGATATGTATACTAATTTGATTATGGATATGTATACTAATTTGATTCGGGCGATGACCCCTGGTATAACCTAAGAATGCACGGATAATGAAACTTGTTGGATTTCAAAAATCTGATATCCAGGAGCTGAAATTACTGGATACCATATTGGATACAGAGTATTGTATATAATTTAATATTCACGAACCTGAGCTCTTGAGAGCAATAAGTTGTTGGTATTCAACTATTCCTACTATATTAAAGTGATGTCATGAACAAATTACCCATTACGCAATGTTGATCCTGCATGCTTCTTGTTATGTTTATTTATGACCCTAGTCATGTCCTGTTTTACTGTTTTCACTTGTTTTTATATCTTGATAAGCGCTGTGAAAACTCTTTGTTACCATTATTAGCACTCAAATTCAATAAATTTATTCATTATTATTATTATTATTATTATTACTATTATTATTATTATTATTATTATTATTATTATTATTATTATTATTATTATTATTATTATTATTATTATTATTATTATTATTATTATTATTATTATTATTATTATTATTATTATATGCGTGCGTGCGTGCGTGCGTGCGTGCGTGCGTGCGTGCGTGCGTGCGTGCGTGCGTGCGTGCGTGCGTGCGTGCGTCTCATCATTAACTATCATATTTTCCAGGTATCATAAAATCTAGAAATAATGTCAATGATAATAGGAAGCATATAACACTCCCCGAATGATAACACATAATAGTAGTTTGCTGGGAGCGAGATGCAATGATGATGATCAACTCATGATGTTCAGCTGTTCTAGTACTAGTATTAGTAATTTATTATTCTCATACACGCATTTGTTATCGAATATGCGGGTATCGTATATCCTGCTGAGATCCCGGATACCGGATACCAGATACCGGATTTGGATATCCGCTCATCCTAGTATTCTTAATATAATGGCTTTGGTGACAGAATTGAGGAATAATTAATTAATAATAAATAATTGAGGCCTGAGAATGAGGCTTTTGACATTCGGTTTTAAGCCTCCCTCAACTCCTTTGGGTGATATACAAGCGTCAGAACCTTTTCCAGGACCAAAGTATCCGCTACACTTATCGATAAATCCCAATAAGACATGTATATCCAGCATGATCACAATCATAATTCACACTCACTACGCTGTATCGTCCTAATTAAGTTAAGCAACAGAAAAACAAAACATAATTATTACAACTTGACAATACTTGAAATACACTTTGATACAACTAAAGACGGAATGGCGTGTACTCACCTGTGATAGATAAAGTGAGATGACTATTTCTCGCGCACGTGTTTTAATCTAAGTTTTAAGTGATTCGATTTGACCGTTATCAATTTGCAGATAACTCACAGTGCATGTTTACCTGAAGCTCGCGTTGAGCCAGAATCTCAATTTATACCCAATCAGGTGATAACATATTTGAACAGCGACCCAAAAATAAAATGTCTAGCAAATTGAGTCAAGGGCGCAGAGAACACAACCGGACACGCAATAGACAAAATAGTGCAATCGTGTTAGTCGAATTTGATCGCCTAATATTTATGTATGTATACATATACTTATTGTTTCGAGAAAAAAAAAGTTATTTTTATTTTGTAATTTTTGTTTTATGCATGCATGCATGCGTTAAATGTTTATGGAGGTCAAGCACTAATACAAGTATTCACAGTAAGAAAATATGAAGTAAAATAAGAACTGGAAAAATACACAGAATCAGTGATATGCGTCAAGGAAAATAATGAGAGTGGAAGAGAAATGAACTCATCGCTCGTTCGTCCACCCATGTGTGAAAATAGGTAGGCCACCCATAGGCCACACCTGAAACGCAACGGCTCTTCTCTCTACTTCCTCTTCCATGACACGTAGAGGTGACTATCGACCGGATGAGGTTCGCGGTGAGTTCCTTCTCCAGAGATACCCATAGAATTATAAATGAGTAACTAGAAGGCTATTAGGAGTCACTTAATCGGTTAAAATTGAAGCCAGATTTAAGGGGAATTTTTTTTTAATGTCCAGGTGCTTTGTGTTATATATTTCCCTTGAAGTCAAAGCCAGCAGTAAAATGAACTTGAACATGTCACAGTCATTCTAGTAATTATATGCGGCCGCCTGTCTGTTGCGTGGCGTTGTCAACAGAACAGTTCGCGCACAAAGGAAAATTCTGCAGAAGAAGCGGGTGCTTCGATATATTGCATTTTTGGGGCGTAAAGCACCCCAAAACTGATAATAAATGAGATACACTATCACACTATATAAAGCTTTATTGCATATGATTCCAGTCATACAAACATTTAATACGATAGCAGATTTTTTTTTGTTTAAGTTAAAACGTAGTCGTAATCCTCAAATTAGTTAATTACAATGAGAAACTTAAACATAATGAAAAAAATAACATGACAAAAAAAAGTATTATCCATTATGCTATTTTTTCAATATTTCGTTTAATGAAATTAATGCGAATCGTTAGTTACAACGAGTTTATTGCAAGAATCCATGGAAATACAGGGTTTTATTGTCGTGTTACCCAATGAGAGTAGGGCGTGAAAGAACTGCCCATCAAAAGATGGGTGCATGCTTCTCCAAATGTGCAGCGATTAAAACTTTGGGCCCGATAAGGCTACTGTGAGCACTATAATCCTAAGAACCACATACGTACTATTAGGAATCTTTGACGCATAAAACGAATTGTAGGCATTTCATTGGGAAGCCATCTCCAAATATGCACGGTCAAGGGGGTCATAAAATGGGGTCAAATTCTTAAAAGAAGAATAATGCCAAACGCTGTCATAATGCGACTCTGTACTATCACTTCCAATGGCTTGTATACTCTCCACTCATAAAGCTTTTGCTATAAAACCTAGTGAAAACAAAATGTATTACTTCAACTAAAATGAATCCTCGCAGATTTGAACGACATGGACATTGGATATCGGATAATGGATCCAGATAACCGAGTCATTCCAAATGAGTATGACTTATTTGATTGATAAGATCGCGAATGGGGATACCTAGTCATTTTTCAAATATAAAACAAAAATAATACTAATAATAAAAATATAAAACCCAATAATGGCTGAATTCATAACAAGTGAATGTTGTTGCATGGGCTCAAACCAGCTCAATCATGTCCATTAGAACCTGCAATATAGGGGGATAGTCTGGGTTGGATATAAAAAAAAACACATGGATTATGTGCTGATACCTTTGTAAGAGTATAATCTGGCTGTGAAAGGTTGTGACACACATCAAAGTGATCCACATCAGGAATATCAACCAACTTTGTCAGCAGACCATTGCTTTGCAGCACCTGTAATAGTAAACCCTTTCATTTAGGAATACAATAAATTTATGCATGATTACCTTCTGATAGATTTACTAACTTAGATAAAATGATCAAAAGTGATCATTTGGGTTTAAATGGGCGATTTAAGGTTTTTAATGAAACTAAAGGTAATTAATTAATTACCTGATTAAATTCGTCTGATTGTCTCCGAAATTCTGTGCTCTCATGGGCTCCAATTGCAATAGTGATACTGCATTTGCTTTTTACTGTTGTTTTGATGAATTGATCCAGGTTGGTTGGGTTCCAAGGACTGCAGAGCCATGCCTCTTCCCTGGAAATAATTGTGGAAATAGATAATATTATATGAAATGCAGGAATTTATATAATTAACGTGTCAATCATTATGAGATGTTTACTGTGCAAGAATTACGAGAATTGGTTAGATTGATTGATAATTAAAAATATGTGTGTGTATACATATAATTATTAGAAACACAACAAAATATTAGGCCTACTGATGTGTTTCAGACAAAACATTGTACATGTACTTGCATCCATAATGAAAATTAATCAATCTTCTTTTTTCAAGTTCTCCAAACGATATGGTAAACCGTGAAATACTACAAGTACTTACTCAGTCATTTTTATCGGTTCATTCACGTAGGTTTTAAGCAGAGGACGCAGGTCAAACACCCCACTTATCAGCAGAGCACCTGTGGATGTGCACATGGTGTTGATTAGCAGATGACATATTTACAGCTCTGTGGGTGCTTATAGACGCTGAAGTTCCTTCAAAACATATCAGCGTTGCATCGGGTGATTCTCAGTCAACCAATAGTTAGTTAGTCAGTCAAACATTAGATACTACACAATTTAAGTACAGTATTTCAATCGGCCAAACACTTATCTATTTAATGGACGAGATATTGAGTTATTCATTAATGTTAATTTAAAAGCGTAACCATATATGCTTATATGGATATATCATAATACGTATGCTGTTAAGAATATACCTTTGATGTACTTTGCATCTTCTCCAATGAGTTCGTGCCAATTCTGGCACATCATCATAGCCGCCAGGTGACCTCCAGCGGAATGCCCTCCTATATAAATTCCCCTGCATTGATTAACGATCAAAATGTGAACCAGTTTTCGGATTAATATACTCACCTAGAATCCCGAGTCTTTGCCAAACCCACAACGAATTCCACAGCTTGTTTGGCTTGCGACACCATCTGTGACATAGTTGCTACAAAAGGGATAACATATATGGACCATGACAACAGAAAGTGGATAAGTGGATGACATTGACTAATTATGTTGAACTATTAACAACATATAAACTATAAGGACTCAGATGGCATTCGATTTGACGCACAATATTTACGCACGCAGAGGAGCAAAATATTGGCACGTGCGTGTGAAGGCAAAATTGTCTGAGATTGGGATAGCGTGGAGGTTGATCCCAGAGAGTGACGCGTGCGCAAATTCTCTGAGCAGATTCACATAAAATTAGCATAAATGTATGAATTCGCGTGCAGGTGGGCAGCTCCAAATTTCTGATGCATTTAAACAGGTGCATTGTGGGGTTTCTCTGGGAACGCCACAAACTTGAAAGAACGTAATTGAAAATTTTTACTTTTCAAAGGATATAATTTAGTATGCCTATAGCGATGTTTCATTTAGCGCTACACTAGGCACCAGCTGATATTATAATTCGTTAAACAATTTAAATTTACCAAATAATCTTATTATTATTTACTCGTAAATTTGTCTTATTTGTTTTTCGTATGCCTTATATTGTCTTTATACAATAAAAACATCTGTTGTCAATAGATAGTATTATCCCCATCAACTTTGTCCAAATTCCAAACTTAACTTAAATTGAACATCTACAATGACTTCAGTGAGGCTTTGGATCTGACCAATGTCATGCAGGTCCAGTATTTAGGTCATACATGCAATGCACGCACGATTTCCTGCTGCCTTGCATGCTAACCTAAACGTAACCATATCTTAGAGATTCTATAGTTGCTTACAAATGTCGCCCTAAGCTAAAGTGACATGTATCCAAACCTTGAGGTGCCAAATCATAGCCCACAGTCACGTGGACTCCGCCTGCCTTCAAAACATTTCTAGCTGCAAAGCTAGAAAATTCAGCACTGTATTGAAACAGAAAGAAACACAAAGTTTTCAATAGATAGATTCTGGATAATAAAAGATTCAAACGAACCATAGAGCTTGCCAGTATCCACCATGGAAATACACAAATATCGGAGCATCTGTGGAAATTAATAGTTTATACATACCGCAGGATCAATTACTGTTTATCGAAGAAAACTTAGACCATATGCATAACGCGAAATTGAGTGACATATCTTACTTTTTGGTAAGAAGCCGGGAGCAAAGATATCCAGTTTCTGGTTGGGCCCTGGTCCATATACAACCTGTTCATGATCGAACTCCTTTTTGCTCAGCTCAGTTCCTGTGAAAGAAAAGTGAAATCCCGGTACTTTCCGGTTATGCATCTTATCTAATTTGAGATAACGATTCAATAGAGGGTTCCGGGAATACAGATCCTTAGAGCAGTGCATAATTATATCACACTAAAAGATTATACTAATTTATATTACCCAGTCGGCATGACGTAATGTGATTATTGACCACTTCGTCTGGTGAAAATGTCCTCGACCACTGGCTTGGGCTGTATTCCTTCACGAGCTCCTGTGAACGACATCAACATCCGTCATGAATATAATACAATAAATGCTTTGATTAATAACTTTTTTTGTATCACATCACTTAATATGCTGATGGTTGAAAAATGTATAATAGGACTTCCTCTTGAACGTGTCCAAGTTGGTGGGATCTGGGAATATATTTGGAGGACGAATATTAAAAGTTTTTATAGGAGCACAAAATATATCGAATTTGTGAAGATTGTTTCTGTTTGATCTTATTGTCACTTGATTTTAGTGTTTCCTTGTTGGGGTTCTTCTGAGATGGGACTTTGGATATATTGGGTGGCAATATGGAACGTTGATCTGATGTACTTAGGCCCTTCCTCTAGCACACCTTGCTTACAGAACATTGTCGCATGACATGTCTTCCTTCTCGTAGTAAGGCTGTCGACGGCATCCAGCCCAAGAATTCTTTTTGTTTTGGAATTTCTCGAGTTTGTTCAGACAGTTATCTCCGGTGTGGGCAACACAGACGCAGCCTATCTCTAGTGCAGACTAGATCATCGTCTTATACATGCTGCGTAACGTTGAACAGTAAGGTTTGAGACGAATAAGCTGTGTTCGTGCTGTGTGACCGTTGTGAAATGAACTTCTTAATGTGGTCTCCCGTGTTGAGGCCTGAATCGAGGTTGATGCCTACTATCCGTGTTTTTTCTTATGGTGTTTGTTGAGGATGTGTTGGTGGGCATATAGAAGGCCGTCAGTTTTTCTTTCGAAGGCTCCATGTTGATGCGAGCATCTTGGCAGAATCGTAGAACTTGCGTTCCAGCATCCTTTAGATCTCTTTGCTCCGTTTCAAGTAGTTTCAGGTCATCGGCAAATCCCAAAACTTTGTTTCCTGCTGCATGACGGTCCTTGGCCACTACCTTGGTTCTCTCGGCGTCGTCAATTAGGCCTATAGCTACCCGAATGAACCATCAATACAAGCGCCTCCCTCGTCATTCATAATTAAGGTACTGCTTCATAGACCCATGGACAGGCGAGAACTCATAACAAAGAGTTAACTGGGCTGAAACACAACAAAGTGTAATGACCTAAGGCATGCATTCAGTCGCTTTGTTGGGTTCGACATGTGCTGATATGACGACACTTACATGCAATGACCCACATTTTGCCTGTGGAGCATTTAGAGATTTACTTTTTGTAAAAATTACTCCATCGTGGTTTAGTACACAGAGAGTAAAATATTTAGTGTTATCGATGCATATAAAAAGAAGCCGTACTCTTAGTAAAATGCACCAAATTTCACGAAATAATTACTAGTAACAATTTAAAAAGAACTTTAATTATTTAAGCTTAAATAATAATCATTACTATTTCCAAATAATCAGAGGTCCTCTTTAAATGAAAATTGGGAAATTGGGCCGTAGATACGATAGGCCGAGAGACGATGATGATGATGATGATGATGATGATGATGATGATGATGATGATGATGATGATGATGATGATGATGATGATGATGATGATGATGATGATGATGATGATGATGATGATGATGATGATGATATAGCAAGACGCAATTCAGAAGAAGCATTGTACAATCCACGTGCTGCGCTTACATGGAAGATCTTTGAACCCAGCGCTCTACAAAATTGGCATTCAGCCAGTCTTAAATTACAATCAAAGTTCAGCACTCAGCTCTAGCCTAAACACAACGCGAGGTGTTACGTTTATACCAGTAGTATATACTGTAATAACTACATACATGTAAAAATCCAAGAGAGCTCACCTCGTTTGTCATGTGAAGATACGACCTGTTCCGTTCGAATTCTTCGTATTTCCAGTTTGTATCATTTTGAGATAAATGCAACGCTCGTTTAAGCTAACAGACAAAATCAGCTGTGCTGCTATTATAACTAGATACGCCCACAGCACAGCGCTCTGTGAACATGCTATATCATACACGTTATCGTGGTAACACGAGGTTGTCGTTACATCGGAAGCACAGTGACATTATCTCTGCGTCACATGCACTTGGTAATTCATGCTGATAAATGTGGCAATATGCATGTGCATAATTATAATGATCTCCAACGGCGGAGGTATAATTTAGCAAATGTATTTAACTGTGAGGGCCTGAATGATAACGAATGTTCTCACTGTTTTAAATAGCCGCTATCGTGTTTTCCTTACCATATTATTTATCCTCCCACAATTTCACTCTTTGTATTTTCCTTGTGTTTACAAAATAATAATCGGCTATCGGCATGGCCAATTATCGAGTGCGATATTGTTTTTTTGGTTTGTTTTTTTTTTTCGATTTTGACATTTGTTGCGTCTACTCAATTAATGTTGCACGTACTGCAAGCAATAAATATGCAACACAAATCCGTATCATTTACAAGAGAGTCAATTCATCTTCAGCATTCAAGGCGAGTTCCACCTATCACAACTCAATCTTATGAAGACCAAGTATTTAGACATAATTGTGAGACTGTATCTCTCTTCAGCAGGGTACAGAGTGCATGCTGGAATGTCCGCACTCGCCAAGCTGGTGCCAATGGCTACACGCCCGGATCCAAAATCTTTTTTTTTTTTTTTTTATTTTATTGATTAAAATTCGTGAATAAAATCACATGAATGTGAAGGAGACTAAGCCTATAAAACACACATTCCAGAAAAGTAAAAGAAATAGAAGTAATAAAAATGAAACTTATAAAAGAACACATTGAAGATAAAAACCATGACAACGACAGATCGATGTTAAAAGACATGTGTTGTTAATATCATAGTTTAAAAGTTTGGTAAAATAAAATTCAGTCAATTTAGATATAAAACATGGTGAAGAATAGGACGATCGTAGAGATTCAGGTAAAATATTCCACAAATGGGGTAAGCGATTAAAATAGAAACCTTTGAATTGTCGACGTCGTCGTTGTCATCATCATCATCCTCAGCATCATCACTATCATTTTCATTGTCGTCGTCGTCGTCATCATCAACATCACCATTATCATCATCATCATCATCATCGTCGCCGTCGTCGTCGTCATCATCATCATCATCTTCATTGTCGTCGTCATCACCATAACCATCATCATCATCGTCGTCATCGTCGTCGTTGTCGTCATCACCATCATCATCATCATCATCATCATCATCATCGTCGCCGTCGTCGTCATCATCATCATCATCATCTTCAATGTCGTCGTCATCACCATCACCATCATCATCATCATCATCATCATCGTCGTCGTCGTCGTCATCATCATCTTCTGTTTTCATTAGACGAAGTCAAGTTACATGATTGTAACAGATCCTTCATGTGGATTGCTTAGGGAGTCATATCGTATTTTTACTTAATCCAGTAGATGTTGGAATAATGATCTATATACATGTATTCATATTTAAGTAATTAATGATGGACAATGATTGATTACCTCACCCTCTCAATACTTAGCACCACAATAATAATGAAGGGACGATATTAAGGGATTTTCTTGACCCTCAAAACTTCTGGACTATCACTCATGCTGACCATGGTGCAAAACAAAAGACCAACCACACACGAAAACGCAGAGTTTGTTTCAATTAACTTATTGATTAATTAATGCATTTAGCATATACCACAATCAGATTACATGTATATTGTCAACTTCACATACAGACAAGATTAATGCTTACATTGTTCTGGTAGGTTCCGGTGTCTTCTGTAATGAATTTAAGCATTGTTCCCCATTCATTTCGCCTCCAGCCCTTTATGCTTTCCCTTCGTGTTTCCTGTTTTGTACATGGTCTGGTTTAATTATGTCCAATTAAGTCTGTTATTTGGAGAGACCTGAGTAGACCATTCTGATGCTACCTCTGAGAGGGAAACTGACTTGCAGGTTAATTAACGTCCGTTTACATGAAATCATATTTAAGATCCTCAAGTTTAGCAAAGGTGAAACAACAACTGAGTTCCATGTAATAATAACTCGGTCTACAATGTAAACTTATGTAAGAATACCCAAGAGATGGTAAATTTATACTTTAAAGTTTTATTCAAGATTACAGGGTGAAATCACATATCACTACAAATTTACATGGAAACAACTACAGTGAAACATTAATCAGAAAACAAAGGAATTTACACATCAAATTAAACTTGAAATGGAAATAACAAATAAGACTTATTAATTAATGTAATAGGTAAACTTACTTCTTAACACGTACAAAAGTCTCTCGCCTGAAGTCCCGCACATGCAGAGACCTGCTGCCAAGCCTCGCGGAGCTTGGCGTCCGGAGTTCGGCTGTTTCCCAAAACTAAACTTTAATTGCTGAATTCTCTACTAATAAAAGGATTACCGCAAGTGCCCGATTATACGCGCTAGTGATATAGTTACACGCACGAGCTAAGCGATTTGCTTGGGGCCATCTGTACTGAGACCTAAATCATTCTTTAATAACAAAACAATTACGATTAATTTCAACATGCATTAATGATTAATCCATCCTGTATTAACAATATATGCTAAAAATGATTATGTTGAAGGCCGTAGCCGTCACCAGAGCCTTGAATCCTTCATAGAGGGTGATGACCTTCACAAATTGACGCTACCCCGATGCAGAACGACTCTCCGACAGAAGACTTTATTTTACTCTCAACCTATTCAATGATTTTGTCAATCCGCTTTCATTAATGTCTAGTACTCATTTAAAGATATTTACAACAAATACCAAATGTATAATACTAAGTAGCTATTCCTAATATGCAATTGTAATGACGATTCGAGGAAAAAAATGCTATTGTACTAGTGCCTCTGTACATGAGTTGATTATTTGCAATGATTTTTTCATGTTTAGTCGCTTTGGTGATACACAAGCATTCTGCTTTCATCACCTTCTGCTGATCGTTTTATATGTTACTGATTATTTGTGTTTATACCAATGTACAATACTACTGACCTTCTCCAATAAAAAAAAAAAAATTTAATTTCTTTTTTTTTCAACAAGCACATATACACTAATATTTACAATGTGTTGCAGTCACTTGAAGATATTTAAAGTGTAATTATAATTATACCCGTACAATAAATATGATGCGTAATACTAATACCATTACCGTTTCATAGTTATTATTCAGAGGAAATTGGACCCCCCAAAAAATGACACAAAATCCTAGCAAAATTCTCATCAAAAAAAAACATATACATACATACTGGCTCCTAGTTGTACACGAGTTGATAGCTTTATTGGTTATTTTGGTTAACTTTGAGCTATTTGGTTCTTTTACCTTTTGTTGATTTGTCTTGTTTTATGTCCTTTTTTTGCACTTCTGTCAATGCAAAATAGTTTTCAAACTTTCTTCAAAGAATCACTTTCATTATTTATCATAATCTGTTATTGTTACTATTGTTATCTTTACCTAAGTGTGATTTCAAACGGACGCAGTCACCTGGCCAGTATTCGTTATGACTAGTGCATTTTTATCGGTTTTCTTGAACAGTTTGCAAAGCTGCCTTTCTGAAATTTACGATTTGCCACATGTAGATCATAGGATCTAAAACTGTACTATACAGTGGCATTCCTCTGGTGATATCATATACAATCAGCAACCATTTTGGTGGTTGATCTTCCCTGTTAACTAAATAGGCAACCACATTTGAAGCCAACATAAACGGCAACCAACAGAAGAAAAGACTCGCCACGATGACCAAAACCATTTTGATCATTTTGTGATGTCCGGTCCTCGGTTGCTGTGTCGCTCCTTGTGGCGTGCCCTTTGACCTTAGCATACGACCCAGCATCAAGAAATTTCCCAGAGCGATCATAACGAGCAATCCGTACTGAACTGTGCTGTAGATGTACTTGATGTAGATATCGGCCATCACATTCGGAACTGAACACGAGTCACCTGGTTTGAGATCATTCCAGATGAACAGGATGAAATTTTTCCCGAATAGCCACAGCCAGGAGCTGATTATAGCCATCGTGCCTTGGTCACAATCCTCAGGTGGTAGAAAGGGAACGAAATGGCAATAAGTCTTTCGCACGTCATCATGAAGATCGCTACGATTGACGAGTCGGTGACCATGCCCGCTGTGGCTACCATTAGAATACACACGTACTTCTGATCATGAATGAAGAGTTGGCCAGTCTGTGTAAAGTAGAATACCGCAATAGGCTGAACAAACAGGGTCGAGAAGAAGTCAGTCAGTGCCAGATTGAAGATCAGCTTGAAGGCCGGACGCTCGTTATGAAGTAGATTTGACTTCAGGCATGCAACAATGACCATGCTATTTAAGACCAATCCAAACATAGTAACTACTTCGATGTGCAGCAAAATCCAATGAGACCAATCAGAAAGGTTGTATTGCACTGCAGGAATCAACTCAGGCAGATAGGTGCTCGCGGTAGCCCCAGTTGTCTCCATCGTGAGAGTGACTAGCATATTATAATAAGGTTCATTGAGTGATTCGCGTTATATACACTGCTGAAAGCTTAACCCATGTTGACCGCCATGTTGTTCGTGTCTTGTTCTGTATGCCAGCTACTTTCACACTATACACCCGGAATATACAATAATGATTATGTACAGCAGATATTGACTCATTTTGGGTGCTATACTGCAACCAGGTCCCTTGACACTTGATCATATGCTTTGGAAAAATCGACAAACACAACGTAGAGCTTCTGTGACGTGCAAAGTCGAAAAGCAGCCGTAGCGTCAACAAGTGCTCGATACATCCTCTTCCTTTCTCTGACCCTGCTGGTTCTCTTTTATGTTGAAACCATAAGGTTCTTTTAATTATCATTGTAACTCACTGAATCACGAATAAATGTATGTATATATATATAGCAATCTTCTGCCAAAAGAAGAACGAGAACTCCTCCACCAGAACGCAGGGCTCTTCCGAGGGTATAGTCATGGTCTTGTCCATGGCTATAGCAGTCTGTCGATGAGTGTGAAGGCCTTCTTCGATGACGCCTCATTCAGTTTATTCTGGAATTAAACTTTCTTTTTCTGGTCGATGAATCTAACCACTTTAGTGCACTGGTCTTTCCGCATCTCAGAGATGAGATGAGATGCACTTGAAGCTCTGTTTTCTTAAAATTTCTATCAAAGCGCTGCCTTTTCTGCCCTTCTTTGTGGATTTCATCATCATACCATCGTTTATGCACATCTCCTTTGAAGCAAACTTTCTTTAGAAGTGCGTGAAAATCAAGGGTAGTCAAGAGTACAGTGTTCATTGCGATCAGAGACTCGTCCAGGGTGGGCGCATTAAAGTCTAATGAAGAAAGGGCTTCAGACACGTCGTGCATAAAGTCAGCCATGTGTATGAGCTTCAGGGCTCTCCTGGAGAGGAACGGGCGTTCACTGGTCTCAAGTATCAGCTTCAGCTGGAAAGAAACCATGGAATGATCCGAGATGCTGTAATGTTTGTCTACATGGAGCGAGCTGACTCTCTCTGGCTCTTGTACAGCCCAAGGTCAAGATGTTGCCATGATTGTGGGTCGGCTCAGGGACCACCTGATGAAAGCTGAGGCCTTGCAGTGTCTGCTCAAATGCGGCGTATGTTGGATCATGACATTTGTCAACGTGGACATTGAAGTCCCCAACAACACACATGCTAGTGTAGTCCAGGTGCAGTTCACTCAGCAGGAGTTCGATCTCTCGTAGGAAATCGGTTGTTGAAAATCCGTTCTCACTTGAGGGTGGTGGGTGGTACACAACAGTGATGGTCGCTCTGTTGTTGCTAGTCAATATGAGGGTCAGGGCTTCAAACGTGTTGTAATTGTGTACAACCGTCTTTGTCATCAGTCCTGATTTTAACACAAATCCAACGCCTCCTCCCCTCGTGCCCTTCTCTTTTGGGCGATGTTGACCAACAAAAGTAAAACTGAATAGACACAGATCATCAATGATGGGCTCGTCACCATCCTTAAGCCATCTTTCAGTACAAAGCCAGGATGTGCAGATCAGCGTCGACGATCATTTCTCTAATACTGCCATCTTTGTTCCGTACAGATCGAGCATCAAGCAGTCCAATTTTGCATGAGTTTCGTGAGAGCATTTGTGTATAGCCTGGGCCGATGTCTTCTGTTCTGTCTGGGGATTAGGCGTTTGGTCTCCGTTTCCCTGCTCAGAGTCCGAGAACATCCAGTCAGTCACCCGGAGCCATTTACAGTCATAACTCTTCCTGTACATCCACACCTCGGCATTGTTTCTCAAGCTGAAGCTTGTACCCGGTTTGGCCTGCTGATTCAATTTGTAGACTTTGCTGGGGAGTGCTGGTTGTTCACTTATTCGACCAGGACGGACACGGATTGGAAAGGAGTCCGAATCGGATTTCTTGCACTCGTCAACTTTGGCCATGAATGTCCTGGCATCGAATGGCGTGGGAAAAGATGCTTTAAGTCGGCGAGATTGGTCGGGGTTGGGTTGCAGGTACCCCCCTCAGTCTGTAATCCTGGAGCCAAGTGACCATCGAGGCGATTTGTAAAATTATAACGCAATCCCCAACCAAACACTGCGCATTGGACCCAGTTCCGACATGGCTTCTCAAGCGCTGCCTCGAACCTACTCTACCCTGTATATGTGCTATCATCAACTCATCACTAGCTTCTGGCGTCGTGCCAACAGCATTCAAGGGAGCCCACGTTACGCCACTGCTGAAGCAACCATCACTTGATGCATCCGACATCAGCAACTACAGACCAGTGTCGAACCTCCCTTTCGTGTCAAAAGTACTCAAACGGGTGGTCAATGGGCAACTGACTCAGTACCTTGTGAAGAATGCTGTACAAGAGAAATTCCAGTCCGCGTACAGACAATACCACCGTACAGAAACCACCTTGATTCTCGTACAGAATGACATCCTGCTGGTCTTGGGTGAACGTGAAGTGTGTCTGCTACTCATACTGGATTTATTCTCGGCGTTTGACACTGTTGAGCATTCCGCCCTCATTGACACTCTATCTTAGTTGGGAGTTGCAGGCACCCCCCTCAACTGGTTCAGGTCTTATCTCCAAGGAAGAACGCAACAGATAAAAGTGAGTGACAGCCTATCTACCCCACAGCCCCTGACCTCTGGCGTGCCACAAGGCTCCGTGTTAGGACCAGTTCTGTTTACTCTGTACACGGCACCCCTCGGTCGTCTGATTCAATCATTCGAAATGAACGATCACTTATACGCAGACGACTCGTCCTTGTACCTCACATTCGAAGCTAACCAGATGAACCAGTCAGTGGACGCATGCAGCATTGCGCAGAAGCAGTACGACAGTGGTTGAGAAAAAAACAGCTGAAAATGAATCCAATCATATGCCGACCGTGAGGGTGGAGGTCCCGGGTTCGAGACCCGATCAGGCCACGGGCGTTATGATTGTGAATTATAATTGTAATCCGTTATAATTGTAATTCTTCGGTGACTCGATCTGCAGTGCTGCCCAACTGCGTAACAAGGCCGGGCGCTGTGTACTACTGTCTATGGTAGTATGCAGGATAAAGAATCCTTGGGATTTATCGATAAGAGATGGGGGCAACCCCGGTCCCGGGCCTTCTGTTCTGGCACCCGTATCACCCGAATGAGTTGGGTGGAGCCGTAAAACCCCATCACGCATCACGCACGCATCACGCGCATCTCGCCTGTTCTGATGGATCTGCATTGGCTGCCTGTTGCTCAACGGATTAAATTCAAAATTGCACTGTTGACTTTTAAGTGTGTCCATACCATGGCACCCAGTTATTTGTGTGAGCTGCTACACAGAGCTTCACCAACGCGAGCTCTCCTTTTTCCGACCAACACCATTTACTAAGAGTTCAGCGTTCCACCAACTCCGTGCAAAGTCGAGCATTTGAAAGACACGCGCCTGAAATATGGAACGAATTACCAGACTGGCTTCGACTGGTAGACTCAATATCTGTTTTTAAAAAACAATTGAAAACGCTTCTTTTCATGGAACATTTCATCTAATTTTACCATGTGATTCTCTGTTTTTACCGCTAAGCGTTTCGAGCACTCTTTGTGTGTGATTTTACGCCTTATGAAATAAAATGTAATTATTACTACTATATATACTTGGTGCTTAGTGACCTGAAATCTCGCCAATTCAAAAGCTAATGATCTTCGATTATACTCTTCAAAGAGTTCTTCAAAAATTATTTGCTGATTGAATATAATTTGTTTGTAATGTCAGCTTCCATGGTCTTCAATTCAACCAGAATATAATTATGGAGTCTAAGTTGACGATTCATTGTTCTAAAAGTACCAGTAATAAAGGCATGAACACTTTCGTGGCGTGCAGCTGTTTAAGCAGCTGTACGAAACCTGCCCTCGAGGTAGATTCTCTGGATCATCCTATCCTGTCCTCTTGTCGAACGATCATCAGAATTTATGGTTTCTGAAAACCTTCCCATTGAGTAAAAAAAAAGTTCTTGCTTGGCAATTGAAAGAGACTATATTGAGCCATTTGTTTGCAAGCATCGCTGGATTTGTTAAATATGACAGTTCTTACCCAGAAAATTTTATTGTTAGAAAAAAATAATGACAAAAGGAGCAAAACGAACGCCACTTCATCGGGTGAGCGTGTATTATAATTATATGATCAGCAAATGTTCAACTATGTTCATTCTCAATCTCGTATTGTACTCTATTGGTGTTTAAAAATCGTGTCATTTAGAGTTGCATATCTTGCTGATTGAAGACGCAACTCTTTGGTAAAATCATAGATTCATGAAGGAGTGAATAGAATGCTTATACGGGTCGCGTGATCGTCATAATAGAAGCCAGATATAAGGAGAACATTTTGTTGAATGCCAAAGCATTTTGAATGTGCTGTGCAGCTTCCAATTCTGTATCCGGTATACTAAATATAAATTATGTTGCAATTTTGAGCGGGTACCCCTCCCCTTTTTCTGAACTTCGTATCAACTACCTTTCGAAAACAACAAGATGTCATTGTTTAGGATTGGGCTTTAGAACGCATATGATCCGAGATACATGTATCTACATGCATTGGCTTGGACCATCAGTTTAATCAAAGACACTTTATTAATGGAGTATCTTTGATTGAACCAATTTGGGATAATGGGATAATTCCGCCCGTATCAAAGCAATTGAAATGCAATGAATTCGGGATGATCCTCGATTACATCATAGAGGAAGAATATTTATTATTCTTACTCTATGATTACATCTTGCAGAACCAGGTTGGAGGAAGCGCCATGCAGTGTCACATTGCTTCCTCCCTGGGGTATGTGTTGGGGATGCATGGACTTTCGAATCCAATATCCGACATCCGAAGATCCGGCAGTTTTTTTGGATATTTGAATCCGAAAAATATGATGCAAATATTATGATGGTATGTGTGTCATAGTGTTCATGTTAAATAATAGTAAATATCTCCAATTTAACAGTGTTAAACAGTATTAAGTTTAAGATTTAGAGGCTAAATCTAATATACAGTATACAACTATATTATTGTACATTTACTAGTACTAGAATGGGGTTGATGTTTTCACCTGTTGGTTCTAGATCATTATTCTAACATGAGAGCGTCATTCTACGAGTCCACGATTTAATTAAGATGAGAGGACAAAAGATGTCTTGTGTCATTCATTGAAACAGATATCATTTTGTACGACATATTGTCTGAAAGGGTGGACACACATGTGATGTAAACTCAAGCAACAGCAAAATATTAATTGTGTTGCAGATCCATTGATGCACAACTTGACGCTATGGGCTAAACTTAATTATCAATGATGACCTCAGAGAATCAGAAACATTTGACAAAAGCTCATTATTAGTACTGTTTATTGCTGGTGCTTTTATGATGCATTTCTACTGCATGTTTGCTGTGATCCAGTCGAGGTAGTAGATGGTATCGGCATAGACGCCTGGGTATCCCTCTCGAGCGCATCCTTGACCCCATGACACGATTCCAACCTCCTCAAAAGCATTACCGTTCTTGAAGACCATTGGACCACCAGAGTCACCCTAATTAGCGCACAGGAGAGGGCGATATAGAAAAGCTTACTAGAAGCAACCGTGCACTTACCTGGCAAGCATCTTTGCCACCAGCTTCAATGCCAGCACAGTTCATGCCATCGTAGATTGAAGATGGGTTGTAGCTGCTATCTCTGCACTCTTGGATGGTCAGTCCAATGACGTCTACAGCCCTCAGAGTGGTAGCGATGGAACCCCCTTCAGATTGGGTACCCCAGCCAGAGACGATGAGGGTTTCACCAGCATATCCGTCAGCATTGCCACTAGCAACGCGGGAAGGTGGGCAAACCATGCGTCTTCCGTCGCTGAAGGTAATCTCATCAGCCAGAACCAGAAGGGAGACGTCGTTCTGGATGGTCAGAGGGCGGTAATCTGGATGCTGTCTGATCTCAGCGACCGCCGCATCTATGAACTCCTCACCAGGGTTCAGGCGGTTGTGCTCTCCGAGACCAACAACGATTGATCCTGCTTGACTGCAAAGCAAAAAAAAATGCATCAAAAGGGACGTGCTTGAATGATCGACTTACCGCCCAGAGGTGCAATGAGCAGCGGTCAAGACATGTCGGCTGCTAATGATGGAGCCTCCACAGAACAGACTGCCGATGGTCGATTTCAGAGTGACCTGCATTACATTACAATTAATAAAAACACCACTGACTCAGTCATATTAAACCTGATAAGGAAACTCGTGGAGAAGAGTTTCCCAGCCACCGACGATCTTACTGAATCCTTCTCTTGGATCTCCAGCATCAGGAACGATACTCTCACCGCATCCTGTAGGTTAAAACATGCAAAAGCCAAAATTATTTATTATGCAATGGTGCTAAGCTATCTCTCACCGGGAAGAGCTTCCCAAGCTGCAGCAGTGGCGATCAGGGCAAAGGCAAGAAGGATCCTCATGATTCTGGCTGAATGTTTCCAATTGAACTACCTTAGCCAAATGCTCGTCTTTTATACCTTTTAATGTGTTATCTTTGGGAAAATAGCATCTGTGTTAACTTATGAGGTCGCAAAACAAAGGACCCTTATCCGGACATGGCCTTTTTTTTTTTTTTTTTCTTTTTTTTTTCAATTGCAGGAATTGCCTCATTGAATTCGTCCATGTGAACAAAATGTTTAAAGAAATTCGTATCGTTATCAGCCCGCCCACACTCACACTAAGTGCGAATTAATTGGCTGCTTTAGTATTTCTTACGTGAGTAAAAGATGAGAACACTGTGCCCTCAAAACTCATAGCATTTCTTCATTTGCTTTGAACGTATGTACGTACGATCGAGGGGTGATTGGACAGTTAACGCTATAATAACCATTATATGAAACTCTATCACTTATTTGCGCCGAATGTTCTGTGCACTTATTATTATTATTATGCACTTATGGCTCATCTTCTTCTCTTCGTTGAAAGATTTGTGGATATTTATTAAATACTGATATAGAGTATTATAGAAAGGGTTTGATTTGAAGTTGCAGATTCGGTGATACCATTGTGCACGCCTGTTTGTTTGTAGCCTCTGTTTCTCTGTGTCTAAATAAACTGGATTAGTCCTCATCGTTTTATACCGTATAAAATATAATTGTGTATCATTGTTTTCACAATAGCGTTTGATTATATATGCAATTAGTAGATATCTGTATGGGTCATATTTGTTAATTAGCGACTGATCACATAAAACAAAATTCATCGAAATTTGCATCGAAGACTCCTATGTCATGCAGAGGAGATAATTTATAGCATCAATGAAACGAAAAACCCCTCTGTTGTACAGACTTGACATTTAATATGGAAAAAATTTCTTCAGGGAAACATATGATTTTAATCAGCCTTAACTTCTTTAATTGGGAATGGATTTGTCTGGAATTAATTTTAAATGATACTAAAACCATTTTTTTTTTTGTATCACGGGGCCCAAAAATGACCACAATTTTGATTGTATGAGGATGTATTAGCAAAATTGTAAAGAGACCCTAAATGAGAGTATTTTGTGCTTTTCCCATGATTTTGTTTTGACCACCATGGAAGTTGTGCAGAGCCGGAGGAATTCTTCGAGGCATCTCATCGATAATGGAGTGAGCAGTTTCCATAGAGATAGCACCCCACTCTTCCGTCAGACATTGGCGCAACGCATCTTGTTGACTGGACCTCCCTGTTTATCAATCGTGTGGAAAGCTTCGCCTAAAAGGTATCAAAGGGATTCATATCTGTGGCACGGGGTGTTGTCCCCTATAGGCAAAAAAAAAAACTACCACAAAAGTTCTCTCAAGCAAATGGAAGCATGTTTTCTTTCAGGATTCTCCTGTAGCTCACTTTGCTCAGGGTGCCCTCCAGAAAAACGATTGGAGATTTTGCACGGTTACAGAAAGCTGCCCGAATTGTTGGTCCACTGCCGCCGGATTGAAATATGGGCTGGACATCTTTGCTGTTTGGAAAATTGAATGAACAGGTATCGTACCTGCAAATACTAGTAGTAATTTCGGAGAAATTATGGCCCCCACGCCTTCATAGCAAATAACAGGCGCATCGAGGTTTCTGTCACTCTCTTGAGTCATTTTAATTTTCTCTCAGGCCAAGACCTCTAACTTTACAGCCGATAAAAGTACTAGCCACGTGCCATTACATTGGATATGGCCAGATGATCTGCAATGGTCAATAATCAATTAAAAGAAAATCATAAGACCAAAAAAGAGGAGAGGTTGTGTGACGAGAACATATACTTTAAAACCGAGGTATCTAAACGTTTAACAGAGACCGAGGTCCTAATATAACACGCAAAGAACATTAAACGCAAGGTCTTGATTGACTGCCGCTTGTAACCCAAAAACCTCACTGTTGCTCTGAACTATCATTGTGGCTTACATTCTTATAACAAAAATGACAATGGCTGCATAATACAATCAATGTTGACAACACCCGGATGCATCAGCAGAATTCTATTTTTGGTATTGGGCTTAAACCGTCATTTGTAATTTTTAGTGCGAATCTGAAAACTAAAAGAGTACAATTATTAATTGTAACCTACCAAACCTACTTTATACAACTGAGAGTTACTGTTCATATTGTAGACTATCATTTTGTAAGTGCATGTTATTGATAAATAACGGCATCTGTACATTGTGTACTGCAGAGCGAGATCTAACATCACCATGGCACCTTCAAGGGTGTCATCAGCTGCATACAGATATTTGAATGAATTGTTGAAACGCTTGAGCTATAGTGAGGTTGGCTGCTTTGTAGGACATTTGTATTGTGGAAGTTTTGGCTATGCTGATGATGTAACCTTATTTGCACCGTCGCCACATGCACTGAAAGTTATGTTGAATATTTGCACAGTTTATGCCGAAGAATTTAGTATGTTATTCAATCCAGATAAGAGTAAATATGTTGGGGGTTTTTTTTTTGTAAAGATAAGCGAACTCCCTTGCCTGATGCATTCAACTGGAATGATAGAGTTATTAAGCGATGTGAATCAAATGTTCATTTGGGCAATATAATAGGAGGCCGAGCGAGTGAGCAGATAGTGAATGAAGCCATGTCGGATTTCTATCGCCGTTTTAATCATATGCTATGTAATTTTCAATATGTACAAGCTGATGTAAAATATCACCTATTTAAATCAATTTGTATGTCAGTGTACGGGTCACAACTATGGGATTATTCTAGTAGAGTTTGTGAACAGTTCTTCACTGCTTGGCGTAAAGCGGTGCGCCGCCTATGTAAATTAAGTCAAAGAACCCATAATCATTTGCATCCTTTGATTGTAAATGACTTACCTGTAAATACCCATTGTGTATTCATTGGCTGCGCAATATTGCATAATAAACAAATTATTTGCTCTATGAATATGATTGGCTTAGACAGTAGGCGAATTTGTGTCTGTGTGTGCACAACGGAATTTGTTTTAATTAATTTTATAAATGCATACAATTATATCCTGCTATACAGTGTCAGTGCGTGACGCCAAACCCAATCAGAGTTTGCTTGTGTACTGAATTAACTCAACTGTGTAACTGACAATCCAACAATTGAATATGGATAACCGCTATACAAAGTAAGATTCGCTGAACTTGACTCCGAGTCTCCGACACACAGTGTTGGAAATAATTTATTAAGAACAAACAGAAGATTCTTGCAAAATACGATAAGTTTTCATAACGTGCGTATCAAAGAAACACATAAATAATATTGCACATATTATTGGATTTCATCGGGGTCAGTACCCCGAGTACTCAATCACAGCCGCGGCTCCCATTCCCATTCCGGTTCCCATGGCAACGACTCCATTCGCCCTGGAAACAAACTGCATTCAAATATTCTAGAGATTAGCTTGTATACAACCTCCGCGCTCTCCGTTTGAGCTCATGGAGCAGCGTGGTCAGCTGCCTGGCTCCGGTGCAACCAATGGGGTGACCCAGAGCGATGGAGCCGCCGTTGGGGTTCACTTTACCCAGGGGCAGGTCAAGCCGCTCAACGCAGAAGCACGCTTCACTCGCGAAAGATTCGTTCACTTCGAAAACATCTATATCAGCGACCGTCAACCCTGCATTACACCGGCGTCAACAGATCACAATACACAGCGCGCACTCACCAGTTTTCTTGAGCACTTTCTCAAGAGCAATGGCACCTCCGACTCCGGCCAGGTCTGGAGGTACCCCTGCAACCGCGAATCCCCTGAACACTCCCATGATTGGGAGTCCATATTTCACGGCGGTTGACCTTCTGGCCATGAGAAGGGCAGCTGCTCCGTCTGCAACCTGACTGGAATTACCTGCAACACAATTGTTATCAATTTACATTGCATGTATTTGGATAAGCCGAAATACGAATAATGGAATTATGGGTTAGGAATGAACATTCATCGCTTCACCTGCCGTAGTTGCTCCGCTTTCGCTGACTACAGGATTCATTTCTGAGAGCATCTCCAACGTTATTCCCTCACGCAACCCGTCTTCTCTTATTGTCTGCAGGTGTAAATACAGGTATCATGCGAACCTGATATTCATCCCTCTTTTGTCCATGCTTACCACTTTGGTTTCTCTGCCCTCGTGGTCCACTATCTTGGTGTACACAGGAGTGATTTCGTCCTCAAATAACCCCGCCTTTTGAGCCCTGTTTGCCCTGCGGATTATCCAAAGGTTTAAATAAAACGAGAGTAAGATGGAAAGCTTACTTGCTGAATGAATCAAACGCAAACTTATCCAGTTGTTCTTTTGTAAATCCAAATTTCTGTGCTACATTCTCTGCAGCCACCCTGTTTAGGAATCATTGATTTGAAGATCATAGGAAATGTTTAATGCTGCTCTATTATTTATAATGTATTTATATATTTTTTTATCATATAAATTTTCCAAGTCACCCCGCAGCAGTGAGAACTTTTCTTGCATCGTCATGCTCCATCAGCTTCGGATTGAAGACCATTCCATGCGGCATACAGTTCACTGGATTCAGCGTCATGCTTTCCACCCTGAATGTCAGTGTTTTTCACAATGAAAAGAAAGCATTAGACATACTCTTACCCAGCCGCTAATCCGATGTCGATGTAACCGGCTTTGATGCTAGCTGTTGAATTGAACTAGAAACACCACAATATACGCAATTACATCATACCAGCAATATTCCCACACGCCTGCAATCCAGACGAGCACATTCTGTTAACCACCGAAACAGGAACGCTATTTGGGATGTCACTGAAGGCCTGGGCCACTCTCGACGCACATGCCCCTGCCCCCGGTTGCAATGCATTTCCTGACACCACTTATGTAATCGTCAAAACAATGTGTGAATTCCAACCTACCAACGCTGACATCCTCAATCAATGATGGATCCAGATCTACACTTTGCAGGACTGCAGCGAACACAGTGGACAGCAGATCATCAGGTAAAGTATCCTGGCAAGGTGAGTTCAGTGTGAGGTCAATGTGAGGTCAATGTGAGATCAGACTGAGGTCAATGTGGGGTCAAAGTGAGGTCAATGTGAGGTCAATGTGAGGTCAATGTGAGGTCAATATGTGATGTCAGACTGAGGTCAATGTGAGGTCAATGTGAGGTGGGTGTGGGGTCAATGTGAGGTCAATGTGGGTCAATGTGAGGTCAATGTGAGGTCAGATTGAGGTCAATGTGAGGTCAGATTGAGGTCAATGTGAGGTCAGTACGAGGCCAGTGCTTAATGTGCACCTACCTTGAAGGAACCTTTCCTGGCTCTGCACACTGGTGTCCTCAGCGCAGAGACAATGACCACGTCATCCTCATCTGGGCTGAACTTTCCTTTGTATGCTGTGTTTCCGGACTTCTGAAAACCACACGTACTTTACACATCATTATTAAGTTTGAACTTCAGTTAATAATAATTATTATGCAACTGTGATTTGGGTACAGTTGATTTTAACCATTGTATTGGCTCCTAAAGGATAACTAAATGTATTGCTTAAGCCTTAAAGTGTATGCAAATAGACAAAGCAACCCTCAGGCGATATATTCTGAGAAGATTTACCATTGATATTTATTATTTTGACTAATGAGAATCTAATGACATAGCTTTACCCGAACGGGTCTCGCATCGACAGGTGTAAATTCATGGATGATTGCCAATTCATCTTGTTCTTCTTTGTTTGAATGGCCTTATTCTGGTGTCACTTTGTATTCAAACGAAAGGCTGCCCTGGGGCTGCAAATGGTTGTCTCTCGATGTAATGTCATCGCCGGCTGGTAATCAGTTTGTTCTACATAATGATTGATACAATTATGTTGAACTCTGACCCTCCAATAGTCGGATTTTGAATGGGATTTTTCCGGGGAGAACCGTGTCGATTAGTAACATATTATATTTTTGAGCCTCATACAATTAACAAATACCATTACCAATATTAGTTAGTATTACATTAGAGCCTCGATATCTCTAGTGTGACTGCTATGCATTTAATAATTGCACAAAACGTTTATGATGACATCATTATATTATATAATTATATATAATTATACAGTTATTTCCAATTATTTGCATGCAAGAAATGTTCAATTTTCATGTAGTGATTCCAAAAACATATGTATACATATACATATAGATAGTTGCACAATCATGCAACTATATACAACTGCATATTAAGTATGTCATTCTGAATTAATATAAGGGCATATTGACATTGCATGTGCGGGTAACCTATCAACGTTATCGATTTCAGCAACAGCTTGAATCCCACATAGATATATGACTTACCAGATGAGGGAATATCCTTGTCCTACACCCACGACAGAAGTCAGTCGCGTAATCCTGCAAACCAGAGTGGTGGCTAGCGGACGAGACACTTCGCTCAGACTTCGTTGAACTCTGCTTCCCACTCAAGTTATCATTCAGTTCTTTGTTATTGAAGCATTTACAGAGTACGGAGACTAATCCACACTTGCTGTTAGCTTCATCTGCAGGTGTTTTCTCCTTCGGGTTAACGTACACGGTTGTAACCTCTTCCCAAGTCTCTTCAAAGAAAACTGAGCTGTCACTACTGTCACTTTCATTGCCCTCTGCAAACGCCTTATTCACTTGCCCTGACATAATGGAAATAGCGTTGAGGGAATCACGGTTCCTTGCTTCGACTTTAGTCCTTGTTGTTTTGATCTTAGTTTCACTTCTACAGTTCTCACAGCAATGGATTATGAGGTCAGCCCCTTTGTGGCTGACGTACTCCGATAATGATCCGGATGGCGCCTCACCCGGAAGGAACTCGTGAATACCGCTATCCGATCCTTCCGAATCCGTTCGGTCTAAACCAAATTGAAATGGATCACAAATGTCCCCCCGCTGGAAATGATGGTTTTCAGAGTACTCCTCATTCACACTTTCCTCCTCCTCTTCCTCCTCCTCCTCCTCTTCCTCCTTGTTCTCCTCCTCTTCTTTCTCTTCCGCCTCCTCCTCTTCCTCCTCTTTCTCCTCCTCTTCCTCCTCCTCCTCTTCCTCTTCTTTCTCTTCCTCTTCCTCCTCCTCTTCCTCCTTCTCTTTAAGAGTGAACTCTGGACCTCTTTCTCCTACACAGCCCTGGCAATCCCTGATACCCTTGACGAATTCCCAATGCAAGAAGAAGCTGAGCTCCTCTTTGAAGAGAGGTTTGTGAATTTCACATACATCCATTGTGATCGATATTAAATCATCGATTGGTTATCAGATGATGCCGGTGATCACACTGTGCCCGCATCCAATGCTTGCTTGTTTCGTATGAAGCAGCTACTCGTCTTTAAAAACACACATCGACTGAAAAATAACACTTTGATGTGAAAGAATTTCGCCAGTTGTTAAAACGCCGTTTATGAATATTATGTTGACCACATTTGACCTGTTGTTGTGAAATCGTTTCGTTTAAGCGTCAGCGAGGAGCACATAAAGGTTAATAAAAAACCTTTTAAGAGCTATTCTATGTAACCTGGTTTGTGTATGTGATAGTCAAAGCCAGAAGAGATATTTACTTACATTATGTAACATTACATTCATGAGTGAGGAACCTTTAAGATGAAAACATTGACGGATTGTGACCTTATATTAATCGCTACAGATATTTGATTGTGATCGATATGTTGGAGCCTATCACAAACAATTGTGGTTCACAGCACTCAGACTTCCTGCGTTGATATCACATAATTATTACCAACACATAAAACTGCTAAATATATTCAAATAGAAGTGCGAAATTGATCTGATGATTTTTTGTGGTATTTTCTAATCGCAATTTTACTTTATTATTCCTCGTCTGATACCACGATGGGGTACATTGATATATATCATGTTGATATTGTTTATAAGTTGTTCTAAACGCTTTGCATGCCTTTATACGGAGCAGGGCAGCTCGACTTGAGTCACCCTTCAATTAATGGAGTTTTTAAATGTATCCTGGTGTAAATCCCTTCGATCCTGATTGAACCTTCCCGATAGAACACATGACAATCTTAATTATTCCTCTAATATGCGAAAATATCCCCTTTAAACAACAGCCTTACGATATAAATCTTCGTTTCGTGCAATTCCTGTTCATATCATATAATCCTATCATTAAAAATGCCTACAATCTTGTACGTGCGGGCAGCTTTTTTCCCAAATTTACAATCTCGATAGAAACCAAAATGTGTCCATGAAACCCGCCAATAAATGTGATGCTAATGTTCAAGATATTATAAACGCAAATTTTACTGAGGATTTACGCGAGAAATATTATGTGTAAATGCGAAATAACGTCAAATTGGAATTAACTATACCTTAATTGAACTCAATTTGTGGATATAATACGTATACAATAATAAGCGGGTTTGTCTGCTTCACAATTCTGTTCCTTGGTTCCCTTGTGTCAGTTCATTTTTTTTTTTTTTTTTTTTTTTTTTTTTGCTATACGAAATAAAATTTTATTAGTAGTATTGAATTAAGAAGAAAAAAATTCAGAATCTGTTTGTAATTCAAAAGTGAACAGTATTATGACCTGTATACTCAATCCTCGTTATGTTACAGAGTCGCATTATTCACAGTTTAACAGATTAAAATGAATTACATTAACTACATCTATGACTTATTAGTCTTATTATCATTGTTATAGGTTATAGTATGTTGGCACTCGCTCAAATTGCCGTTGGTGGGGAGAAGGTGACAGGTGAAGCTGCACCGTCTCCTAGCAACGACAAGTCAATTTTCATAACTATTATTTTTCTAAGCGAGGAATTGACAGTTTTCACTGTGTGTTTCGTGTTTGTAAATCTAACGGAACAGAGTTAACGGCAGACTTTGCACTTGATATTGACTCAATCGTTCGCAAAAGAACAGAAATAAGAAAGACAAAACATAGAATTATATTCTAATAAGTTTTAGTTGCAACTGATGAGAATTTCCCATCACTTGAAACAAGTTTTTTATGATCTACCCGTATTTCCGAATTCAAACATCCTAACGATCTGGTCGCGATAATTTGAGTAATTGAGTGCAAATATAAGACATGATTATTATCATATAAGTATGACACATTATTTGTCTGTTATCAGTTTGAATCGCTTTTGGTTCTCATTCGAAATTTCAATAATGCCGCAATGGACAAAGTCAGCAGGTAGGCCGCTAGTCATTGCTAACCCATTGTGTGAGCATCCAATGGGAAAATGTTCATTTGAGTGAATTTCGTGTTCATTTGTCATGCAATTGTTGAATAACCTACCTTATTGTAATGACTTATGTACACACTAATCAAATGAGATGTCAGAACGAGCAGCTCCACTTAGAGCAAAAGAATGGGGGGAGGGGGCTTGGCGAGGTAACATAATAATACTACATCAATATAATTATACATATCTGATTATTGATTGCATTCTGCGTCAACATGCGATTTTTCTGTGGAGGCATCAAAGGTCGCAAACAGCTGATACACGAGCCTTAACTGAGTAATGTCATTGGGTTTAACAGATTGTACGCCAATGCAAGATGACTAGGCGACAAGTAGGTCAATCTGTTTGTTGTCTGTTCTCCACAATATCACAATAGAATTGTTTTGTTATTATCTCTTTTGTTTTTACCACCCAGCCGTAACTAGTTAACTTTGAGGCAAAAGAAACGCACGGGTTTATGATTGCAATTAATCTTAAGTTGCTCTATTTTGTGTGTCATAATTATAATGTTGCCAAATATATGCATGTATATTTCAATCGTGCTTGACAACCTTATGCCTTCCATGTTCAAAAATCAGTTATCATGTCTAGACAATCCCGAAAACCTGGTAACCTTAATTTTGAGTACTCACCTGAACAGTGGACAATAGAGCCTCGTGAAATGGACATCAGAGTCACACGAATGAATTCTGTGCACGAAAGCATTGAGACATTGCCAAAATTTTCACTACAGGACGGCTAACAGCGCATCAAATAAAGCTATCCAAAAACCTTCTGGAGGAATTTAACCATGCAAGAGAACCTTTGTTAGTCAAATGGGGTGTAATCTCTCAACCATTTGTCGTCTACCTCAGCGCATTGCTGAAACTGGTTCCAACGCCGACCGACTCCGTACTGAACAACCAAAAGTGACGACAGAGAGACAGGATTGCCAAACCCGGTGAGCACACGTCCAGGATAGATTTTAACAAGTATTTGAATTAAAAGGTTGGCGTTAAGTGAAAGCATTTTATGAGTATAAATAAATATAAGCCATTATGGTATACCAAACGCGAATCTGAAAATCATTTCATCACATGCTATGACTCCTGCACTTGATGAAAATGCGCTATGATATTTCGGCTATTTATCCCGGGTTTTCGCACACTTGATTACGCGCACAGAAGCTCTTCGCGATCACTTACCACTCGCATTTAAATGTCCCTCACTCATTCAAAATATTATTAACGTTTAATTCAATTTATTTGTATAAATCGATTTAAATGTATTTGGCGGTAGAATTAGAAGCACTGAATATGCGCTGTTTGCATCACTTTTATACCAAAAAGATAGGGTCTTGAAATTATTTTTTTTCGCTTGAATGATTATTTAAGGTGTATATTTTGCGAATTTGGCGTTATATTGGGCATTATTGAATTATTTTTTATCTTAAACGCTTAAAACAGTGGAAAAGTGAAGTTTACCAATAGACATCCTGTAATTAGCCGAGACACATTAAAGGACATTGGGTGCAACAAATTCTCCTTTGCACAGCCACCAACTGTGGGCAAAGACCTAATTCAACATGTGAAAAGCCTGAAGCAGAAAATAAAAAATTCCAGATTTAGCAATTTACCAAATTTCTCCACAATTAACTGTTGAAGATCGAAAACGATCGACAACCACTAACCTCCCATCTCCAAGTATTTTTTGTACATTCTGCCAAAATTCAAAGACATCTTTGGTGGCTTATAGAAACTGCATGCCTGTCGGAGAACATCATTTGAAAAATTAAACGTCACGAACAAAACACTAATAAAACACATTGCAAACAATATCTACTTACACTGTACACCTAAAATCCCTGTCTGTCTGTGTTTCTCATCATTTCTTTATTATTTTGGTTTTCATTTTCTTCAATTTCACTCTTTCTCATAATTACAGTGAGTAGTCGCACCTTGCTTATGAGCTTCTCAGTCGAAGGTTTCTCACCCTGGATGACCTGGATGACCAGGCTCTTGATATGTTCGTTATAATGCACTGTACATTATGTTGGTGTGGGTTTTGGGGGTTTTTTCTATTCCCAAAATTCCAGAGCATAAACCCTACGCGCACAAAAAGTTGTGTAATTATGGCACTTCCCATTTCTATGAACTTTGCTTCCCGAAGCACAGAACGATTGGTTAATCGAGCTGATGCACTACTACGCGAGCACCACTAAAAAGTCGTGGCTAACTTATGTCCGGATGAAAAAACACACCTTCTACTTTCTGTTGGGGGAATCAAATCCCGACCCCTTAGACCCTGAACTTCATTGTAGTTGGAAGTGTTTAATGATAATCAAATCGACCAGCGGTGCTAATAATGTGAGGTGTATAGTATAGTATAGCAGACAAATAATGAAGACGGACATAATATTCAGTTTATTCATTTGTTTTCATTGGCTTAGGGTGGTTTTATGAAACCTCTGCGACGCAAGAACTTCACCAGGACCGGGGTGACGGTCAGCGTTATTCCGAAGCGCAATGGAAACAGGATTTTATACGCGATATAAGCAATAGCAAAGGACCATGCAGCACCAGACGCCATCTGCGAATCCAGAAGAGAAGAATTGATTCCGATGGATTTGAGACATCCTGCGATGTCCAGACCCCTAGAAGAAGCGGGTGTATAATTTTATCAGATAATCATAGCAATTTTTTTTTTCTATACAACAAGCACCACGTACTCACATGTAGACAGCAAAGAATGAGATCCCCAACTGAGACAGGCATGACGTCATATGCACCACAACAACCGTGACTCCATACTCAGCAATCATGCGCTTCAGCTTTCCTTGGAAACTCAACTGCTTGTACTCGTCCGTTTCACGCAATTCCCTCGTTTCCATAGCGACTCTATCTGTTGCCAAAGGATTCATGACGCTATCTTTGATCTTGATGGCTGCCATTGCTCTGTGATGGTTTGATGGGTTTCTTGATCTCAGAAGGACCTGATTGGATGTTTGGCATACTCTGGCGAAGGACGTGATCGTTCTTGTCTTTGAGAGTAGCATTGTGCTGACGCTGCCTCAACTGTGTTTCAACACCCTCACTGGCCGTTCACCAGAGTGGAAATGAATTCAATAATGTTACTCAGCCCAACAATAAACCAACTCACATAATAATTTGTAGGCCGTGTCGATATGGCATGCGCAAAAGGCTAGACTGTATATATGAATAATTATGCACTGCGTGTATGTGCTATTTTTTGAGCACAATATCAAGAAGTATACTTGCAGTATAAGCAAATCTGAGAGCGATAATGTTAGTTCGGATTCGATTTCACGCATGAATGTCCGGACGCCAAAACCAATCTTAAATGTATGCTGATTCACGCTGCCGAACCAGGCACTGATAATGTTATAGCTTAGCATTGAGCTATACTGTAGTTCAGCATCATGCAGTCCACATGCACCGTGTACACCATGCGACAAACACCACCGTGTACACATACTGGTTACTCTTGCTGTGTAACCTTATACACACTTGCATTGCATAGCAGGGTTGCTGCAGATGTATGCTCTGGGTCAGGTGCACATTTCACACATAGAAACTGAAGACCAACCGATGTATATTCACTATTCACAACCATCTGGTGGGCGAGTGGGTGCACTGCGTTAGGTCATTAGCAAGCACAAAATAGCAACGTTGTCCGAATAGAGTGCTTTAGTTCGTAACTTCCAGAACTGATTGTAACGAATACCTCGTGATCTGTGTGCTGGTAATTTAACAGGAAATGGATTTATATCCTGTAAATTAAAGTGTGCATTGAAAACCAACCAATGATGTAATAAACTATCATTTGAATAAAAAATTATGTGTATATTCTATACATGGGAGTTTTCTCAAGGATAAGAGAGTTGCAAAAAATAATTGCATGGTAACCCTGGAAGAGCTATAACTGCTATACACATGACACCGTATTCAGGAATAGGAATCCTAATGCTGTAACATATATGCACTACACGTAAATGTGTCTATTGTAGAACGAAAGCACAGAAAGACCGAGGCGGCCGCAAACTCACCAAACAGCACAGAAGCCACGCTGATCATCACGACCAGCAGAAGAAATCGAATGGTGACGTTATGTCTGTGGAAGAGTAATTGATATTGATAGTCATAGAGTAACTTTTTTCCAAATTCATGAACTGTAAGAAATACCGAAATTATTGTACGAACAAGGTATGTACATGTACTGTAATGGATGTACAACGATGCAATACACGCATGCATGTGTCGCAAACTAAGCAGTTTATCATTTAAAATATTGTGATGGAAAATATTGCGTTCGTGCAACTATATGAACGGCGCTTTACCATAGCAGTCTATTTTTGGCGCGAGTCGCCTGTCGGCAAATGCGTGAACCAAACTAATTTTGCGGGAGAATTAGAACCACGCATGCTCTGTTCGTCTTTCTTTTATACCAAGAAAATGAGGTCAGGAAATTATTATTTTGAGCTGGAATGATCAACTAGGTTGTATATTTCGTGAATTTGGAGTTATATTGGGCATTACTTTTTTTTGTTAATTTAACCACCTTTCGTATTCTAGTAATCACAAATCGAGCTTTTTGAGATTTTCAATTTGCGACTGCAGGTTATTTCGTATTCTTATTCACGCCAAAATATCTCAGAAATATCAAAAATCATTTCATTTTGATCACTCCTTGTGTTTAACATGGCATTTTCTCGAATAGGATTGCTCAATCGTGGCATTGAATCGCTGCTACTGAGAAATTACTCAGCACAAAAGGTAGCTGTTCAGCAAATCTTGAGTTTCTTATTGAGCGATAATAGAGGTATATCTGATATCAGACGAAGTGGCTACATCCACGGCTGCGGGGGATATAGTAGGCTGCTATATCCACGGCTGCCGGGTGAGCCTACAGAGCACAGCACTATAGTATATCCACGCTTGCTGCTATCAGCTATGTCTACGGCAGGTGCAATTCCCCACGAAAGATGGCCCTAACAGTAACACTGATGTGGGCGCTGACTTGCATTGAGCAAATGGTATACTATGGGATTCTTGAGATATAGGCCACATTACTTTACTGCTGGTGGTGGGCTGAACATGCATGGCCTAGCTGATGCCTCTACCATGTGGCTTGCTGCATTCTGCAGCCATACTCTGTGGGGATGATGGAGACTACCATGTGCCGATGTGGAATGTTTAATAGACTGCGCCGAAACTTTAGGGACAGGGTACTAAAACTAGACGAACAGTCCTTTAGGGCCTAAAGGACTGTTAGTCTAGTTTTAGGCCTAAATCTTACACCTGCATCCAATTCCAAGCAGTCGGCTACTTCAAGAGCGTGACTGTAATGTTGCAGTGGAGAGTTTTGGCTTGCACAATTATCCTGTAAGCCTTTAATGGGGGCAGACACGGAGTATAATGGCATCTACTATAATCTGGAATTTACGGAGTCCACTGCATGAACATAGCAAAACAAACGGGTCATAATATTATGTTGGAAATTTAATCTCTTCATTTTGTTATATAATTACATCATTTATTCGTAACATGCTTTGTTACAGTTTTTGTCAAAGAAAAATACAACAATAATGAAAACAACAGCAAACAAATAAACGAAGAAAAGACTAATTAAGAATAAGAGAAGGACAGACAAACACAGGTCACTCAGTGCAAACATTAACCAGCAGGGCCTCAACTTCATGTTAAGTTAGTGGAGATACCAAGCTGCCTTCGCGTATATATAGCTACTCCACAATGGTGTGACAGGCGGCTAGGCACTGTTGGTCGGCCTGCTCTTCCCAGGCTTTACAAATATTTACATGGAGAGTATTTATTTTTTTTATTTTTTTTATTTTTTTTTTATTCACATTTATTCCACGCCTTCTGCAACTGGCGTTGTTTGAAGGTGTGTTACAATTGGTATAAAGTGAAATATTACATAAAAAGAAAGAAAACAAAAATAAAGAGGTAAAAATTTTGAAATGATAAAAGGTAGGATAAAAGCTAAAGTAAAGATCAAAAAGATAAAAAGATAAAATTAAAATTAATACTGTAAGTTGAACAGTCAGAAGGCATTTTTAAAATGTTTTTAAAAGCGTTTTAAAAGATTCGAGTGAATCGGATGAGCGGATAAATTTTGGAAGTTGGTTCCATACAAGTGGAGCTGAATGTTTAAAAGAACGACCACCAACATTTTGTAGTTTAAAAGTTGTACGTGTTAAAATGCGATGAGTGGAGTGTCCGGTTCGGGGTGTAAATTTTGATGAGATCCTGAAGATATGGAGGGGCCAAGCCATTTATTATTTTGAAGGTCAAAAGTTGAATTTTTTATTTAACAGTTAATACTCTCAATTGGCAGCCAAAGGAGGTCTTTCAGCACTGGCGTTATGTGTTCCGATTTTTTAGTCCTTGTAATGACATTACATTTATTTATTTATTTTTTTATTTATTACCTAAAACTTATGAATCGCAAAATTCAGAAAGAAACAAACTGTTCAAACGCGATGTGCTTTAAAAAAAACGAATAAAATGATAAGAAGTTGATTTGTCAAGACATGTCATTAAAAGCTTTTCGGAAAAAGTGTGTCTTAAGTTTTTATTTATATTCAAGTAGGTGTGATGAGAGGCGAATACTTTGGGGTAGTTTATTCCAAAGAGAAGGAGCAGCAGAACTGAAGCAACGACCACCCACACTTTTTAGTCTTGTGTTGCACAGGACTTATTCGTATATCGGAGGACGATCTCAGACGACGAGTTGGACGATGTACACTAATCAGTTAAACAGGAGATGACATGGGCCTGCATCAGGGCGCGAGTTGCAGATGTTGTGAGGTACTCGTGAATTCTCCAAATGCGATTGACGTGGAAGAACATAGTCCGGCACAGAGCATTTACGTGATCTTCTAAATTGAATGCAGAGTTAAATAGCACACCGAGGTTTTTGATAGACGTGGACGGATTGATGTTGTTACCGTCAAGTATCAGTGTTGGGCGATGGGTTAGCTGACCGGACCTCGGATTTGGACGCTGACAAACCAATGCGGGGGTGATATTCACGGTGCAACCTGCAGAGGTGCTACCGTTCGTATTGACGTTATACACGTACCAAATTATAACAAAATATATCAACACGTTCAGAATGATGTGCACAACAATCTCAGCACAATTGTGTATTGTTATTTCACAATTTGCTGATGTTAATCCATTAAAAGACACAAAACGATAGTCCGATTTTTTTAAAAGACGTCCACACGTTCGTAACCATAGTAACCCCCGTGAAATCCCAACATTTACATTACTTTTCTCAGATTTACCCCAACACAAGTACCATTTATTTTTGCTCAAACAACACGATTTGAAAAAAGAACCAAAAATGCAGGAAGAGCTGACATAGTATTGTTTACAATATAATTATCAAGTTGTGAAGGATCCACAATATGTTTATCAAGTTGTGAAGGA
Source organism: Capitella teleta (assembly GCA_000328365.1). Classification (NCBI taxonomy): domain Eukaryota; kingdom Metazoa; phylum Annelida; class Polychaeta; family Capitellidae; genus Capitella; species Capitella teleta. The sequence goes on from KB309292.1 coordinate 420,280, forward strand.
TCCACCTCAATCATATAGGCCTACATCAGTTCTCTCAGATTTACCCCAACACAAGTTTCGAGCACATTTCAACCATTTTATTTTTGCTCAAACAACACGATTTAAAAAAAGAACCAAAATGCAGGAAGAGCTGACATAGGGGATCAGGCTTATTCATTATAAGGTGTAGGAACTTAGACCTTGTGCAAGGATGCATATGCAAAAGCCTCGAATGCATTTCCTCCAACACTTCTGAACCTTCTACCACCACATGAACATAGCAATTGAAATGTCAGAAATTGATTTACATTAAACATTGCAAATTTACATTAAAGAACATCAACTTTGGAATCTTCACTATCCCGATAAGAACCACCATCTTGCCAGTAGGCAACACAGTAAAAATCTAGTCTCTTCCTTCCACGCATAATCTTCTCGATTTTAGCGTTCCACTTCACAATCTACTGGGGCTAGCTATCCCTCCAGACGTGATGGATCTGACATCCAGTCACTCCTCCCAACAGAATGCCCTCCAGTTCTAACTGCTGATCCCCAGACAAAATTGGAAACTTGGAAAGAAGCTCACTAACACTCAAACCTATCAGTGATTGCTGCAGATGCGTACGCTCCATCAGTCTTGCGCTGCTCTTTACTGACCATTCGTTTTGAGATTCTGCCTGAACCTCCTCCTGTCTCTGACGTGTTGACCTGCGCTTGTCCAGAGCAACTTGGATGGCCCAGGTGACTGCCCAATCCCGATCTCCCTGTACACTTACCATCCAACCACGGGAGGACTGCGTTTTTTTTTGCGCGTAACTTGGCTGCAAGGTAGTCAATGCGCGCCTCCTTTACTCGCTCGAGGCCAGCACTAAACATACCCGTTACCGTCTCTGTGTCGATGTTGTACAGCCATGCTGGTTTCCTCACTCTAACGACCTGACCCCTCTAAGGCGAAGTACCTCTTGTACTGCTTTTCCAGTAGAGACACGGTGGCAAGCAAGCATAACGAGAACATCGAGCTGAACAGTTCCGGGTTCTGGGAGGGGGGGGGGGCTTCATCAGTCGTTAAAGGGTCGCATTTTCGCATTCAGTCCCTGGAGCAAATCGTGCTTCCATAAAAAGTTCTTGAATCCTTTGGTGTCCCCCTTGCCATCCTTGTACCTCAGCTTGTTGATCGGCAAAACAAGATTTCCGATTATTGAGCCCATCCCAAAAAGTTTACCGTGCAACGGCTCCAACTTCCTAAGAGTACTCTGGCAGGTGCTGGCGATCATGTCCAAGGGGTGGAGGTGGCAGTTGAGCTGATTCAGCGAACGGTTTCACGTCTTGTCCATCAGTCGCACTGTCAGTCATGGTGTTTGTGATGTTGATCTTCTCGCGGCAATCCTGAAATTCAAGTTTGTTATAATCAGCATACAGACTACAGAGTGGCAAGATAGTCAATAGGGGATGTGATGTGTTCGTGTTAGTCCTCTGCTGTCCTTCCTGCCAGTTAATCAACTGCAACAACGAGACATCGCTCTGTACTGGTCACGTGGATGCTGTTGATGTGAACCCCTTCCTGTGTCGTGGAATCAAATACGAGCCTCAGGTTGGGGATCGACATCAAAATTTCCGCTGTCTGCAGGTCAGTAAGCACGGCAAGCTCTCTCGCCATCCTCTTCACAAGCAAATCATACACCATCATCTAAGAGTCTTGACCGAAGACCTTGCCACCAGCTTTCAGATTCTGAGTGGTTTCCTGCAAAGAATCCAAATGAGATTAGAGTGAGGACTCTCGTATATATTTTATGTACCAGTATTACAGAAGCAATATCCTTCAAAGTCTATCTGAAAATATTCAAGAAGATGACAAGAAGTTCAATTCAATCTTAAGAGTTAAGACCTCAGAAGTTTATTCAGTATTATTGGAGTACTGCCAAATGCTCAAAAGCGTGCCATATTAGATCCTTAGGGCGTCCACCTTTACTGGCCATTGTTACTTGTAGTTGTGATTAGTGGATAGAAGAGGTAAAAACCAAAATTCTATATCAACTTGCAAGAACAAATTTGAACCTGATGCAGTAAAAATTTGCTAATTGTTTATAATGGTAGCATTTATCTTTTCTCCAGATAAAAAGTGTAAAATTAGCACATGCATAAATTAGTGTTTTCTCAATGCTATAGGAAAAGAAATCTCCAAGAGCAAGGCCTGTGATTAATATCTCTTCAGGTTTCAAAAAGCAAGGTTTCCCTGTCAAGCCAAATGGGAAAATATTCCAATGAACAGGCCATATTTTCCTACTATTGTTTTCTTGAAATGGAGCAGTCCATTGCCATACATCTGTGTAGTGCATTGTGGTTAACTATAGTTTCACCATTTCTTGTTCTGTTTTTGTTATTTATACATGGATTTAACTGACTTAAGCCCCCTTTCGTCGTGGGGTGTCACATACGTTAAAGGGATCTGCCGTCGTAGGTCGTCTGTATCCCATTCAAAGATGACGGCTGAGAGCTTTCTCAGGAATGTGGCGTGAAGTGGGTGGGGGTAGAAGGTGCAACCAAAGGAGAATCTCCTGGTCAGATGCCATACATCTAGTCTCATGACAGTTTTTTTCCCACTCTGAGGAAAACTCCTTTGTCTTGAACTTTTGTGTGGAATGCACAGCAAAAGTTAAACTAACTGACGTCACTTATAGCGCATATAGTTCACCTTACTTTTAGGGCATATAGTTGACCTTGCTTGTTGCATCAGTCTCTGTCAACGTACAAGGGGATGGGGTGGTTTGCGTCTTTGATACCATTTCATTAGACCTTTGGCCCTCGCTGAAATACTATCTCCTTCGGCCACTGTTAGCACTGACTTGAGTACCTGGCCTTTCTCATTGCCGACATTGGTGGCCCAGGCAGTGGTTCCTGCGATGAAATTGAGGATGATCACCAGGTAATTAAAAGCTGTACTTGCAAGGCGTGCTCACCTTCTAGCTGGAATCAAGTTTGAGGATGCACCCAAAGGTGAAGGTAACCTTCACCTTGTATTCCTCCAGGCACTGCAGGACATCCCTTGTAAAAACATGCAGCAGCCACCGAGGCTGTGGCACTGGGCACATCAGAGGCGGGTCTTTGAAGGTCGTCCCTGGCCACGACGGGTTATCGACAAAGTGGCTGTAGGCAGTCATGTATTGCACAGCTCTCTGCATCCGGTGCACAGAGTGCTGTTGGTGGTGCTCTTTGTAGAGCTAAGTGGAAGAGTTCCCCAGCGTCCTCTCTCGCATTATTCGAACGACCTTCATGTTTTCCTGAGAATATCAGAAAAGCAATTGGTTCGTCACACCCATTCTGACCTGTACGTCATAATGGCAGGGAACATGCTTCTGCTGCTGAGGTGAGCTGATCGAGCATGAGAGACCAGCCAGCGACCTTCATGTGGCACGTTGTGCACTCCAAGTCCTCTGTGCCCATCAGGTAAAAACATCCACTTTGAGGACATCCCACACTTTCCTGTACAATTCTGCAGCAGCCTGTCACTCACTTTGTCATCACTCTTTCTGAAATATAATCCATTGTTAATTGTAGCCTTCGAATACTGTAATCAAAGAGCTTATGTAGCAAGAGGGTCAACTCCCTATTCACGGAACATCCAGAGGTGAGCAGCAGCGCCCCTGGCGGCAGTGCTTGACCGCTGATATTGAAATGATATGCAAATGACCTCATGCTGGGAGCGAGCATTGTTTTCGCGTGAAAGAAAATGAGGTTTTTTCAAAAGAGCACCTTTAACTGTGTTGACTTCTTTAATACTACTAAAAGCAAGTAATATTTTTATGCCGGAAGGTTTTTTAAATGCTTTTGCGATTTCATGGGCCAAATCCTTGCTCGAAATATTATAATTTTATTACATTTTTTGAATGACAGTCAGCGTGGCTTCAGCGTGGTGACAGGTTTGCCAACTAGCACTTATAATAAGTCATTGTGTTTGGACGTCTTATGTGATCGGTTGATGTTGTAAGAGTACATTAAAATCAAAGAGCTTATACAAGAGGGTCAACTCAGAAACGACTGGATAACTCTATATACATAATTTTATTGAATATATACATTTAAAAACATACAATCCGTATCATGATGAAAGATACATACACTACTAAATACTATACATTACAAAAGGATATCAAATATATACAAATGAATTTATTTATGAGCAAGCTTCATCATTTTTCGGTTCTTTCGTTTACCTTGAGCACAAATATCCTCATTTTCTTGCTTCAAGTGATGGTGAATTCTAATTACAAAATACAACTTGAAAACATAACCATATACGATTTCACAATGGCAAGGACAAGCAATTGGGTTCTGAGAAGAAGGTGCTGATCTCACAAATGTGATGCGTCACGCCAATTTTAGTTGTTTTTTTGGAAATTTTCATAATGCACTTTTTCATACCATACGAAGGAGAACATCATAACGCACAAAATGAGCCCAAAATCGATATGATGTCTCTAATATGCGAGAAGTTATGATTTTTTTTTAAGTACACGAGAATATTGGTTCCAAAAATCCAATTATGTGAGAAATCCACGATTAAAGTTTGGCTAATTTCTGCGAGCTGTACAGATAGTTCTAATTAACTTACAGGGCTGAAATTTGAACTGATGCAACTTTGACATATTCCTCTTAGTCTTCGACGTCATTTCACTGGATGAGTGCATACAACACCCAATATCAAAGCATCCTTCTCAGTGCGACTCAGAGCGCCAATATTCATTCTGAAACATGATATGTGATGCTCCACGGCAAAACCCCGGATATGGGCTAAAAAATAAATTTTGAGATTATTGTTCTATCTGATAGAGCATGATTAGCTGAACATTCTGGTGAAAAAAAAATATATATATCTTGACCGGTCACTGAGATATGGCTATTTAAAGTTAAGAAACCT
>KB309292.1:425223-471636 GCA_000328365.1 Capitella teleta
CGGGGTTTTGCCGTGGAGCATCACATATTGACTCATGAGCAATTCATTTATGCATCAAATTATTCACAAACCTGATTTCCTCTTTCTCTGTGACCGTAAATTACGTCAGGCATCCTTGGTCATCCGAACCAAGTTTGCAGGTACAGTGGCATGCTTTAGGAGGAGCATCCACCATGTCGAGAATATCCGCTGAACGTTCAACAGCCTCTGAGATGATCCGCTGAGAAGTGCCGGCTGGATGCTCAATCGATGCAGCAACATCTTCATCAACCTCTTCCTTGTCAGCATGAGATCCAAAGACGCGATCTTGCTTGAGGGGTCATGTTGAAATTCGCTTAGAATATGACCTTTTCTTTCGATTCAAACATTGTTTTTGCCATTAATCGATAGTAAAATGGTGCTGGAATCAATTTTTGTTGAAAACCCAAATCACCCAAAATATGACCTCTACAGCTTTCTCGGCCGTTTTCTCAGTTGTACAAAATGCGACAAACGACTAAAACTGGCGTGACACATCACAAATGACTTCATTATATTTTTGAGGTGAAACATTGGAGTTGACAGGCGGAAATGTTTTTCTAAATCAGATATCAAAGTGAACATGGAATGAGATGGGTGAGTCAAATTACAGCTGCTGTCATACAATTTGAAATTCATGAAGATGGAAGCAGGGATATCAACAAGATCACTTTTAAGGAGGGTAGAACAATCATCACATGGAAACTTGGCTAGGGCTCTTTTAGCAACATACCCAGACAAATACATAATATTATCTTCGACAAGGGTGAGAGAAGGTGGGCACATGGCAACATTCAACAATTCTTCACACAAGAGTATCATTGTCTACAGGGTTTTGGGGATGATAGAAATTGAGGGTATTTATATTTTTCACAGTAAGATGGGATAATTTCAGAGCAAATTGGTCGATATCTGGATCCCAAATCTTCAAGGCCAGAGACACAATCTTTACTTGGATCGTATTGTAAAAATTCTTTGATTGCCATTTCATCGAATACTATAGAGCAGTATCTACCTATTTCTGACATCGACCCTGCTTTCATTTTCAGTGCTGATGGTATTGAGTCCTGAAAACAAGTTGCACACTCATCTTGCTCATGTAGCCTTTGAGCGTACTCACACAAGGCAGAGTAAACAACTTGCGGAATAGTCGATATGCTTTGGGACTGGCATGAAAAATTGAAAGGGAGAACGTCTTCAGTTCTTCTGAGTATCGGTGGCCCTTCTTCTTGGTAGCGCTCAGCATTATCTGAGAAATGAAAAACTGCAGGGTGAATCCAGTGAGGAACTTGGAGACGAGGTTGATGGCTGTTTCCCTCTGGCACTGCTTAGATGGGGATTTTTTCTTCTTCTGAGCTCTTTCTGCTCGCTTCCTCGGCATGTCATTTGCTTTCTACAGGCTTTCAATCTTGCTTTGAAAGTAAGTTGTTTTGGATGGAGGACTGGGTGGGTGAGGAGGGGATGGGAGTGGTGGAGAACTTTCCAACCACGGCTTCTTTGCTGGTGGACGCTGATCTGCTGGAGCCTTCCTTTTTGATTCAATCAGCTTAGGTGGGTTTGGCGCATTGAACAGAGACGACATTGCAGAGGGCATCAGTTTAAAGCGTATGCGAAAAATAAATCATTTGTTAGTGTTTACCAAAGAAAATCAAAATAACGGACGAGAAAAGTGCTGAGTTGACCCTCTTGTTACATAAGCTCTTTGCTGTAATACATGCTTAACATAGACAAAACATCTCTGATTTGGCTAGTATTGTGACAGTTTAGTAACAACGTAACATAGGTCAGGTCTTGTAGTAGTGATGGCATAGATCAAGCTTCCGATCATTTCACTGCAGTTTGGTTGTTGCCGCTTTCTGCTCTGTGTCAGAGAATAATTATATTAATGAAGAAAACCTTCACACATTATTGAATGGTTGAATGGAAATATTTCTTTTTCTCTCGTTCAATATGTTGAAGGGATCTGCCGTCGTTGGTCGTCTGTATCCCATTCAATGATGACGGCTGAGAGCTTTCTCAAGAATGTGGCGTGAAGTGGGTGGGGGGCTAGGAGGTTCAACCCAAGGAGAATCTCCAGGCATGAGACTTTTCCGACTTTTGGCGGATTTCCAACCTTTTTTTATTAGAAAAAAAAAAACTGTAACATGGCATCATGACATTGAGCTCATTTGCTATCAATAAAAGGCTCTGAGCATCTCTGCTGGGGACATTCAATTTGGACTATCCTGTTGTGTTATGACGTCATCGTGTTGTATCGTTAGTACAGCATGGCGTCAGGTACGTGGGATCTAGATCTTGAATACTGCCGCTGCCACAACTTGACGTTGGAACGCTTTCACTTTAACCGTTTTTTACAAAGGGATCATGAGACATTTGATCAGCTAGTGGCCCGTTTCCTGAGATTAAAGACAATCTATATGTATGTTGCAGATCTTTTCCAAAAAATAAAAATAGATGGATTTGGCTTGACAGGTCTGTCGGTTAAATAGAAGTGGCGAAAACTGGCATATTTTGAATACTTAATCAAACATTCAATTTATTTCCTTCTGAAATTTCTGTGTATTCAAACCAAGGAATCAGTCTTCAGATTGCCTGAAATGGCTTTGAAGGAATTTTATTAAGGGTGAAAACATTCTCGCGAAGGGGTCGCCCACTCCGCACTAGTGCTTTGCATCCCAGGCTTATGCGGTCACACTTCTTCAGACTTTGTTTTCTTGTGCTTGTCTCATGCCTGATCTCCTGGTCAGATGCCATACATCTAGTCTCATGACAGTTTTTTTCCCACTCTGAGGAAAACTCCTTTGTCTTGAACTTTTGTGTTGAATGCACAACAAAAGTTAAACTAACTGACGTCACTTATAGCGCATATAGTTCACCTTACTTTTAGGGCATATAGTTGACCTTGCTTGTTGCATCAGTCTCTGTCAACGTACAAGGGGATGGGGTGGTTTGCGTCTTTGTACCGTTTCATTAGACCTTTGGCCCTCGCCAAAATACCATCTCCTTCTGCCACTGTCAGCACTGACTTGAGTACCTGGCCTTTCTCATTGCCGACGTTGGTGGCCCAGGCAGTGGTTCCTGCGATGAAAACGAGGATGATCACCAGGTAATTAAAAGTTATACTTGCATGGGGTGCTCACCTTCTAGCTGAAATCAAGTTTGAGGATGCACCCAAAGGTAAAGGTAACCTTGACCTTGTATTCCTCCAGGCACTGCAGGACATCCCTTGTAAAAACATGCAGCAGCCACCGAGGCTGTGGCCCTGGGCACATCAGAGGCGGGTCTTTGAAGGTCGTCCCTGGCCACGACGGGTTATCGACAAAGTGGCTGTAGGCAGTCATGTATTGCACAGCTCTCTGCATTCGGTGCACAGTGTTTGGTGGTGCTCTTTGTAGAGCTAAGTGGAAGAGTTGCCCAGCGTCCTCTCTCGCATTATTCGAACGACCTACATGTCGCATGAGTACTTGAGAATATAATGCACGTCAGAAAAGCAATTGGTTCATCACACCCATTCTAACCTGTACGTCATGATATTGTCCACCTAAAAACTAGTAGGATTGTCAATGATTTAGATTTGGATTTCTTCAAATAGACAAATAGGTTGATCTTTGTTTTATAATATAATATTCTTTGATTCTTCACTTTTCATGTCACATCAAACCTGTTTCAGAACTTGGTTTGAGTTTCTTCCACTCTGTTTCAATCGGATGAGATTCTCATTTCCTTTCTTCACTTTAAATTCTTCTTGTTGCTGTAAATAAATGTCATATTGAATGGGAGCACATGGGGATGAAGGCCAGCAATACAATGAAATGCAAATGAAAATTAACCATATAAATACATCTATTGGTTAGTGTTATTTACATAGGAAAAAACAGCCTTAAATAGGTCAGTTTTTGTCAGAATCGTTATGGTGTTTATGGATTCCATAGTTTAAGAAATTCACTAATTACGCGATTGTATGTTACCTGAAAAAAGGGGAAACTAGGTACAAGTTTTCCTTATTGCTGGTAACGTACAATATATTATTATATCATAAATATATGTGCCTGTAAAATCCAATTTTTATCAAAATTAAACAATTTTGCACCATGAGGTGTATGACCTCACTGAATCACTTGTGCTGTCTTTTTTTTTCTTTTTCTTTTTCTTTTTTAGATGGTGAATTTTCAATTGCTATCAATTAAGGTTCAGTGTTCACATCTCATAAGCTAATTTTTCTGTATCAATATTTAGTTATTTCTGAAGGAAATTCCGAGGTTGAAATGGTGAATTGGTTTTTGAGGAAATCATTAATTTTATAAAACAATGAATAGTACTGTATAAATAATGTCTTTTTTCACATCTCCTCAGGTGCAAGTCTCCTCTAAAGCCATTGAGCTTCTCAATGGCGTCCTTGGTAAAGAAAACATTTCCACCGCAGAGTCAGTGCGTGACCACCACTCGAGGGATGAATCCTCCCTGCAGTGAGTGCCCCTTCATCAACTTTCACCGACTACTCTCCTTTTCCCCCCTCAAGGGCCTTTCTTCCTGACTGCGTGGTCTTCCCGAAAGACACTCTGCAAGTGAGTGAATGCATGAAGATCTGCTACGCTCACTCACTGCCCGTCATTCCCTTTGGAACTGGGACTGGACTGGAGGGAGGCATCACGGCCGTGAAGGTCCGTGCATTCTTTCACTCCCGGCTCTTGACGACGCTCGCTTTATTTTGCAGGGTGGGGTGTGCATGGATCTCAGTCACATGAAGCAAATCTTGTCTGTGAATCAGGAGGATTTCGACTGCACGGTTCAACCGGGGGTCACACGCATGATGTTGAACTCTGACCTACGCGCAACAGGACTTTGGTTTCCTGTTGGTGAATATGCTTTCAATTGAATTGACATTCTCAATTAATGCTCTGCTCCTCAGATCCTGGCGCTGATGCCTCATTGTGCGGAATGGCCGCCACAAGTGCCTCCGGCACAAACGCCGTTCGCTATGGGACAATGCGGGAAAACGTGATGAACTTGGAGGTCGTTCTGTCCAACGGAGACGTTCTTCACTCAGCTGGCGGCGGACGTAGAACGAGAAAAACGGCTGCTGGATACAACATGACGAACTTGTTTGTGGGGTCAGAGGGCACGCTGGGGGTCATCACCCAAGCAACGCTGCGTCTGTACGGCATTCCAGAAGCAGTGAGGATTGAGCCAGTGTTTCTCACGCTTGAAGCCATCTCCTGTTTCTTCAGACGCTGTCTGCTGTTTGTCAGTTTCAGTCGGTGCAGTCGGCTGTGGATGCAACGGTCGCAACTCTGCAGGCAGGCATTCCCATTGCACGCATTGGTGAGCAGGCAGAATTCAACGAATCCCCCAGTCAAGTTTGTGTTTTCTCTCTTTTCAAGAGTTCTTGGATGACGTGCAAATGAAAGCGTGCATAAATTACAGCAATTTAGAGGGCTTGCAGGAGTTGTCTACGTTGTTCCTAGAATTCCATGGAACAGATGACAGCGTGAAGGCACAGGCTGATGTAGTGGGTGAGAATATTTATTAACTTTATTTTTTGATTGATTAACTATTAAAGGGATGGGGAACTGAATTTTAAGTGATGTTCTATTGACTCATAGCACCAATTGATAGCATTCCGTGCCAAAAACACCATGCCTGGATGCAAGCGTAAGGAAATAATGCATTCCGAATATCGGGGTTAGCATTGCGCCTATGGGAGAATGGCTTCCATTGCGAAGTATAGGAAGCAAACGTCAGCTGAGGGCTTGCCGTGATTGGTCCCGTTCCCCTCGTGAAGCTATCGATTTCAGCCAATCAGAGCAAGCGATCTTGGCCATAAAAGGACATCTTTGTTGTTTACGAAACGAAAGTGTCAGTATTGCGCATACGTGGTGCACTCTGGCTGACCTTTTTACTGTTTCAAGATGAGAAACCATGGTAGGTGTCCCAGAAAATCGCTTGTTAAAATAAGAAAAATAGCGAAAAATATTTTTTTTTTGCGCCTGACTGGTGGCAAAATGATTATTCTATCTATTTCCGAAAATAAAATAAAAAAATATCCAGGGGTTTAGTCGCAGGACACGCTGATATAACGAGGCCCATTGTAAAATATGGGGAGCTCGGTGTTTCATGACAGCCTCTGACGTCACGCCTAATTATCAATATATCTCCCGCAAAATCGTTAGTGATGATATTCCTTGTGTGGGCCAGGCATAGGAATCATGTTTGGTGCATCAAATAACGACTCAAAGTCCATTTTTAACCAGTTCTCCCTCCCTTTAATTAAACAGGTGAAATTGTGCAATTGAACGAGGGTTCTGACTTCATGTATGCGACTGAAGCAGAAGACAGGAATAAACTGTGGACAGCCAGACACAGCGCCTTCTACGCTGCCTCTAGTCTGCGGCCAGGCTCCAGGGTACACGATAGACCTTCAGTGAAATAACCCTTCCATTTCTCAATCTCTGTCTCCCACTTCAGATCCTCACGACTGATGTTTGCGTCCCTATCTCAGAACTTCCTGAAATTATAACTCAGACGAAAAACGATATTTCTAAATCTTCTCTTCTGGGTATTTATTGTATTTAATTCATGAATAACTGAAATGATACATTTTATTAATTCAAAGGTCCGATTGTGGGTCACGTAGGTGATGGAAATTTCCATACGCTTCTTCTCATTGACCCAGAGGATGAATCGGAGAGAAAAATCGCCAAAGATCTCGCAAACAGAATGGCTCAGTGAGTTGTTATGTAATGGTGTTTGTTGCTTTAACATTTTTATTTTTTTTTTTTTTTTTTTTTTTTTTTCCCTCTAAGGCGTGCACTTGCAGTGGGAGGAACGTGTACTGGGGAACATGGGATTGGAATTGGGAAGCGACATTTGTTGGCTGAGGAATTAGGTCAAGTTGGAATTCAGACCATGAGGAGCATTAAAGAGGCGCTCGATCCCAAGGGCATCATGAACCCTGGGAAGGTATTCCTGTGAAGGAAAACAAGGACAATTGACGAGTCTCAAGTTACAGAAGATTTTGCCATAACGTGAGCCTTAACAATAAATAATTCCTGTGATAAAACAATCGGTATGAATATGCAAGTTGTATAGGATATATATTAATTAAGTAGAGTTAGATGAACTTTCTTTTTTTTCTTTTTTTTTCCATTCTGACAAGGTTAATCTTGGTGAATCTCTATTTAATCTGTGCTCTGTAGTGCTCAATTAACAACTTGAGTTACGTCTTCTTGCCATAATTTACAGCTCAAAATTAAATTTGTCTTGTATTCAATGATTCATCAATAATCATGTGTGATATGAAAAATTATACTGGTGTATTTACATCATTCAAAAGTTTGCCATACAATACATACATTGATTTTCTCACATGGATTACATATGTATTCATTTATTTCTTTGCAATTATATCGTGTATTGTTATATCATCAAATTGTTATATTTTCTCAATTGTTATCAGGATGAGGTTTTGCTTGTTAATCTTAATTCTTATCATTGTTGGTATTTTACTCCTGTAAATCCTTATTATGTATTTCTATGTTTGGTGCTACCGGGTAATTTCAGTTTCTCCCTTTTTGGATGGATAAATTCACAAGAAAGGCACTTTATTTTATGCATTTGTGGATTTATCTTTTGTTGATTTGGCATTTGGTGAAATCATATCAAGGTCAAGCTAATGATAGTTCTTTTGTTTATTTTGAATTGTTTACATAATGATTTTGTTGAATTGTTCTTATATATTTTTTCGATTCTATTTTGATTAAAACTCATTGGAAGCAAATGACTGTGTTTTTCAACTTCTTTACAAACTAATTTAACTGCATTTAAATCAGAAGCTGTAAACATTTTTTTTTTCAATATATGTACATAGACTATAATCGTTTGTGAAATTTTAAAGAGCTGTGTACATGTAATTTGATCGGGACACTTGAGATGCTACGTTTGTACGTACTTATATACATTATACTGGTGTCCCTTTCCATGGGGTCATTGTAAAGAAGAAAAAAAACAGATCACCATCCATCCCAGGGATGCATGACCTATTGGGAGGAACTGTATTGATCTTGTTTCAAAATGTCAGCAATTTGTAAAGGAACTGTATTGATCTTGCTTCAAAATGTCAGCAATATGTAGTGAATTTCAAAAAGTAAATTAAAATATCCGTACCCAGTACTATGATGTGTACTGGTGTGTGGGTCAAGTGAATTGCTTTGAACCACCCTGTATTTGAGTGTATTCATCAATTTTATTTTACATTTATATAATAATTAAAAGAGAAATTGGCTGAATTGATTTATGTCATTGCATTTTTTATTGTTTTCGTAAGCTGATGACGTTGAGGTCAATCACCTGAACTCACGTAACGTTACATTACGCAACAGCACAAAACGTGTTGTGTAAGTATTCGTTTTGGACGTCGATTAGTCTGAAAACCTATCGAATGCTTATTTCATGGCCAGCTTTAAAAATATATCAGATTCGTATTTTGTATTTTCTCTGAAAATTGAAGGATATATTGAATAAATACATGTTTTGATGTTATTAATATATTGTTCACAATTAATTGATTCTACATTTATTTTTTCTCGACGTGTTTTTGATTTTACTTCGTGATATAGACTTACGAATCTAATAGACGGAGCTAGCAGAATCGACCCCAAGAGAAAGTCAGAAATTGTTCGGCACATTTACATGATTCAAATCGAAAAATAGATGGACTGAGTTCGATCTCATCATGGCAACTCAATATTTATCATTATTATCCAAACAAGAAGCGATATTGAAACGTCTTATTTCGTCAAATCTTTCGAGGACTGCGGTATGTCAGCTGGCAATTCGTTTTATATCTACTTCAGTACTTGGCTCTAAGCCTCTCATTTCTGTGTTTACAAATGATCAAATCTTGTCAGAAGTTACATCAGATTATACATCATTTTCGTGTTCAGTGTCTTCTCTGTTCTCGTCACAAATTATTTGTTATCGGAATGTTCTGTTCGTTACCTAGTATTAACACGTTTGATCGTGATTATAAAAGAAATCCAAATATAACTCTTGACATTTTAACAACCATACTGCATACAATGATACATTACATGATTACATGATACAACGATAATCATCAATACATCATTCAATTTCAAGTTCAAATCACAAGTGAATTATTCATTGCTAATGCTGTTGGGCAGTGGTTCAACCAGTGCCAGCGTATATCATATATGGCTACATATTAATGTAATGGGCCAAAAGTAATCCATCTGCTCTGTTAAAGATTTTTGTTGGCACTGCACTTTTCAATGACCCTGTGTTCTCTGAGAACTACCTGAGACATGTATAAACCACGCAAATGAGAGAGAAATAAATACTTGGTATGGTTAGGCTAACATGTCCTGCTGCCATTCCAGGATTCCTATCATTTTACTACGCGTGTTGTGCATCAATTTCGTCTCAATCACTGTCTGAGTAATCAGACTAAACTGCCAATTTTTTTCTTGTTTGGTAGAACATAAGAATACACCGCAAACTAGCTGACATACAACAGCGAGACCCCGATCTCACTGTACGGTAAACGCATTCAAGCCCAGTTTGCCAATCACGATTTCCAGAATTCTACGCTTGTATTGAGATTTGTTTGTTTACTTCTTCACAAAGTGATTTTTTTGTGCGGGTTTTGATTAATATAAGTTCGACATGATGGCATAGGCTCATATTGTTTTTTCTTGGAGCATAAATATACCATCTGATGTCTGGAAGGCTTAAAGGGAGGGAGAACTGGTTAAAAATGGACTTTGAGTCGTTATTTGATGCACCAAAAATGATTCCTATGCCTGGCCCACACAAGGAATATCATCCCTAACGATTTCGCGGGAGATATATTGATAATTAGGCGTGACGTCAGCAGCTGTGATGAAACACCGAGTTCCCCATCTTTTACAATGGGCCTCGTCATATCAGCGTGTCCTGTGACTAAACCCCTGGATATTTTTTTATTTTATTTTCGGAAATAGATAGAATAATCATTTTGCCACCAGTCAGACGCGAAAAAAACATATTTTTCGCTATTTTTCTTATTTTAACAAGCGATTTTCTAGGACACCTACCATGTTTCTCATCCTGAAACAGTAAAAAGGTCAGCCAGAGTGCACCACGCATGCGCTTTCGTTTCGTAAACAACAGAGATGTCCTTTTATGGCGAAGATGATCTGCTCTGATTGGCTGAAATCGATAGCTTCACGAGGGGAACGGGACCAATCAGCCCTCAGCCAAACCAAGCCATCAGCTGACGTTTGCCTCCTATACTTCGCAATGGAAGCCATTCTCCCATAGGCCCAATGCTAACCCCGATATTCGGAATGCATTATTTCCTTACGCTTGCATCCAGGCAGGGTGTTCTTGGCACGGGATGCTATCAATTGGTGCTATGAGTCAATAGAACATCACTTAAAATTCAGTTCCCCATCCCTTTAAACATAAGGATTTGTCAGATAATATACATGTGTATATTTATCATGCGATCGGTTGAATGTGGAGCCTCGTAGTTCGTATACGGCAAAAGTAGTGGTTTTCCTTCGGGCAAGGTCTGCGTACCTTGCCCGAAAACCACAACGCTGTTGAACCACAATTGCCTTTGGTCCACTACATGCAATGCATAATTGTGTGTGTTGGTTTCAAATTTGTTCCTTAAAAATTCTATTTTGTTTTTCAGGTTCGCAGGAATGCCCACAAACTGAGCCGTTTGTGGCAGTCTGAGGGACTTGCGTCAGCCATTGGCAGAGAATGGCAAATCCTACGGCAAAAGGTTCCCGAGGGTTTTGAGAAGTTTTATGGCAAGAAACCAGCTCAGAGGGCTGCCTCAAAGTCTAGCAATGTGGCAGCCAAAGAAAGCCCCAAAAGCAGTGAGTCATTCATAATCACTTGATTGAAATATACCTGAGTTTCGCCTCCATTTGAAATTTTTAATCATCCCATAATTGTCTTCCAGATCCCCCACCTCCTCCCTCCGGCCAGAAGCCTCCATTCCAGTTCAAGGTCACTCTCAAGTAAGTTCTCTAACCATAGACATAAACATTTATAGACAAACCCTCCTTACAGGAAGCCCATGGGTGGCTCATCAGGAGGGGGAGCGAGCGGAGGTAGCCCTAATCCCATGCTCATTTACCTGGCGGCTGCAGGAACGATTGTTGTGTTGTACAGCCTCTCATCTGCCTTCAACTACGAAGAAATCACATGGAAGGATTTTGTCTCAGATTATTTAACACGTGGAGTGGTGAGAGGCCTCAAATGATTATTCTCACTATGACTTTTACTCTCTTCTAGGTCACTAAACTTGAGGTGGTGAACAAAAAATGGGTCAGGGTCGTTATGGCATCAGGCTCTCAAACAAACAGCCCGGTAGGTGTTGACTCAAAAGTGCTTGCTCAGCTCTGACGCCGTTGTGTTTATCAGTCTGGAAGCACTGTTTGGTTCAATATCGGGAGCGTGGAGTCATTTGAGCGTAATTTGGAGACTGCTCAGAATGAGCTACATTGGGACGCTTCCAACTCCATTCCTGTTATCTATAAAGATGAACGCTCAGCTGAGGACTACGTCTTTTATGCCTTCAACATCGCTCTCTTTGGCACTGTTGTCTACTTCTTCACTAAGCGTGGTAGCATGATGGGGGTAGGTTTGCGCATAAAATTTGCATAAGTTTGCATAATTTATATGCTCCCATCTACTGTTTAGGGTGGAGTGCCTGGCAGTAGTGGTAAATCAGGTGGGATGGGAGGACTCTTCGGTTTCGGTCGATCCACAGCCAAGGTCATCAAGGAGGACGTTGGCGTGCGATTCAAGTTGGTTTCAGCTGCAGAATAAATCTGATTATATTCAATGAACCTCACCTTCGCAGAGATGTTGCTGGTTGTGAAGAAGCCAAAGTAGAAATCATGGAGTTTGTGAACTTTTTGAAGAACCCAAAACAATACCAGGACCTGGGAGCCAAGATCCCCAAGGGAGCCATTCTCACTGGTCCTCCCGGCACTGGAAAAACCCTGCTTGCGAAGGCAACTGCAGGGGAGGCCAATGTCCCTTTCATCACCGCATCCGGATCTGAATTCCTTGAGATGTTCGTTGGAGTTGGTCCTTCTAGAGTGAGTTTACACAATTTTTTTTTAGATGTTAAATTGACGACGTTTTTCGTCATTTAGGTGAGGGATATGTTCGCTCAAGCGCGAGATAATTCGCCGTGCATTTTGTTCATTGATGAAATTGACGCGGTTGGACGCAAAAGGGGAGGAAAGAATTTCGGAGGACACAGCGAGCAGGAGAACACACTGAACCAGATGTTGGTTGAGATGGATGGTAAATAAATCTCTTTGTTTGATGCGATCTTTTAATAAGTTCATTTTGCGTCCAGGGTTCACTCCGCAGTCGAATGTTGTAGTGTTGGCCGCTACTAACAGAGTGGACATCCTTGACCCTGCTCTGCTCAGACCAGGAAGATTCGACCGACAGATTTACGTTGCTTTGCCGGACATCAAAGGAAGGTGAGTTCAGATACAGGGGTGAACGTTCATGGATACATGTCTCGTTTGAAAGGGCTTCGATATTCAAAGTGCATCTAACGCCACTGAAGACAAATTTGAACAAGGATGAAGTATCGAGAAAGATGGCTGCTCTCACTCCCGGATTCTCAGGTGAATTCTGCATTTGAATGATGCAAATATTGATGTATTGATGTATTGATGCAGGTGCTGACATTGCTAATGTGTGTAATGAGGCAGCCCTCATTGCAGCGCGTGATCTCAATGAGTCAATTGACACGAAACACTTTGAGCAAGCGATTGAGAGAGTGTTGGCTGGATTGGAAAAGAAGACGCAAGTGTTGCAACCGGAAGAAAAGCGAACGACCGCTTACCATGAAGCGGGACACGCGGTCGCTGGCTGGTACCTGGAGTTTGCTGACCCCTTACTGAAGGTCAGCATCATCCCACGCGGCAAGGGGCTTGGGTACGCCATGTACCAACCCAAGGACCAGTTCCTCTACACCAAGGAGCAGCTGTTTGACCGCATGTGCATGACGCTCGGAGGAAGGGTCGCTGAGGAGCTGTTCTTCGATCGCATCACATCGGGCGCTCAAGACGATTTGAAGAAAATCACACAGAGCGCTTACGCCCAGGTACGTGACCTCTGTGACCTTTGGTTTGTATATTGATTATCCTTACAGGTGGCGGTTCTGGGGATGAATGATCGTGTCGGCAACGTTTCATTCGACATGCCGCAGCAGGGGGAGATGGTCATGACGAAACCATACAGCGAACAAACTGCTCAGATGATAGACGAGGAAGTGAGGAAACTGATAAAAAGCGCGCACACCTTCACCACGGAACTCCTCAAAAAACATCGACCAGAGGTTGAGAAAGTGGCGCAACTTCTCTTGAAAGAGGAGAAGATAGATAAAGAAGACATGTTAGCTCTGCTCGGAGCGAGGCCCTTTGCAGAGAAAACCACCTACGAGGAATTTGTTGAAGGCACTGGTAAGTGGTGTCAATATTTAAGTGCATGCGTACTAAGAAAGAAATCATCCAAATGATTGCATTTTTCTCTTAATTTATTTCAGGATCGTTTGAGGAAGACACGACTCTTCCCAAAGGATTGGAAAACTGGAACAAGTCAAAAGAGGAAGAAGCAACAACAGAGGGGGAGAATAAGGAGGAGAAATCCTAGCTTCAGTCGTGTGTTTCAGGTGTTCTTTTGCCTAGGTTAATGTAATTGCCTCATCTTGAATAAATTAACTGCATATTATATTTCTCTGATGTTTGCATTTTGTGTATGAGCGGAAGAACTCAGTTTAAATTTTATGGCTACCAGATATGGTATCTCTGCTATCTTCAGTTGACGGTATTCCTGCTTATACCTTAATCGATATTCCATGAACACAACACTTATGGGAAATGAATAGGAATTTGTGTCAATGTCATGAATAACTGACCTCATAACGCATCTTATATAGAAAGACCATAAGTGATCATAACATTCTTTTGATAACCAAATTTCTGAAAAGTTCACTCAATTCAGACTTCCTTTGGTTTTTTGGGGTTTTTTTTAACTACAGTTGACTGAATTTCTGTTGCCACTCTCGCTTAAATCTTTGATAATAATAGCCAGAAACAAACCCAACATGTAATCATAAAATGAAAAACCAAATCCTTGGTCTTTCTCTCAAATTAATCAACCAAGAAAACTATTGTTTTATAACAAATAATTAGAAACACAATCAAGAGAGAATAAACCAGGTTGAACATGTTTATTCCAAATCAGTCAAACTCCTCCTGTTCGGGAACATCCTCCTGGTCACCTTCCCTGGGTGCTGGTTGGATGTTGTTGAGCAGATCCCTCATGGTGTCCATGAGGGTGGCGACGCCCTGCCTAAGGTCACCTCCTCCCGCCCCCTGCTCCTCCTCCTCGACGATCTCCTAAAGGGAGGAATG
This sequence comes from Capitella teleta, assembly GCA_000328365.1. Lineage (NCBI taxonomy): Eukaryota > Metazoa > Annelida > Polychaeta > Capitellidae > Capitella > Capitella teleta. The sequence continues at coordinate 439,704 of KB309292.1, forward strand.
GAGTCATAATCAACAGAGATGAAACTTTCTTACGTTAGGGTTGAAATTTGGCAGCAGAGACCTGAAGAAGAGAGACAACGCATTCTGATCCTGTTCCCCTTGCCTTGCTCTGGAATCATATCCATTGGTTATTGGAGGTTAAAGGTCATTAGGCTAAACCACGTGATTGCACACCTGGCGGGTCTAGTATAGGAGATGATGGGGTTGGCGGGAGGTAGGGGGTCCCACGTGACCACGACGCCATTGGTCACTTCCTGCAATAAAACGATTGCGAAGAGGGCGTTGGCTCATGGCACTCACCGGTGGTAGCGATGACAGGGCTTCTTTCACTTCCGACATGAGGATGTGCCGGTGGATGTTGCGGGGAGTGCCATTGTACCGAGTCGCTCTCCTGAAACACACCGTCCAAATCCATCGTTGCACCTCGTGAGTGACTTACTTGACTTTGTACTCCTCCACCCGGGGGTCACCAAGGTCAACGAGGTCAAGGACCTTCTGGACGTTGATCTCGAGCCACGTGATCACCTCCGGTGCCTTCCAACACGCGTGACATCGACCGACGTACAGAGCGCTGAGCTGCTTCAAAGCATCCGGCTCACTGAAACAGATCCGTGTTATAGTCATGACGTGATCCGGCTTTTACTTAGCCATATTCTATTGGTCGAATGGTTAGATACCAGAAAACAGTGGGCCAACATGTGGACTCCACGACTCCTATCCACTTATAATTATTGCATTTTGCAACGGTGTTTTTGTTCTATGCTTCTCATGGCTGCATAGTACACGTATGACTATTTTTCTGCGCACGCTCAGATATTAATGCTTGTGGAGGCCTCGATTAGGTGAATAGGTGATGAGCGAGTTACTGCGAAATGATCAACAGACGGTGTGACCACGAACTGACTGACGGTCTTGGTGTAATTCTGAGGTCTTGAGAAAGCGTTGCGTATCTAAGGCATTGCATTCGAATGCATTTTTTAATTTGGAGAGAAACTCGATCGGAGAGGAAACAAAACTTCACCGCTCACAAGTACAAAGTTCTGCGCAGGCCTCCCGCGATACCCTAATGAGGAAATCGCTTTAATTGATCAAGGGGGTGCTTTGGTGGAATGTTTATCAGTTGCCATGGAGCTAATCCGGGTAGCAACCAATGAGGCGTTGCATTATTGAAAAGGGAGCCAACTTATTGTTTCGCGCACAGGACTCCACCACGCATCTCGATCGAAGGCACAGGATGAAGAACGCGTTCTCAGCCATGGATATTCGGGTGAGTGGAGTCATGCGTTTATACATAAGTTATGCAGCTATGGTAGAATAATGAACACTTTGTTCGGTAGGGTTACGTGGGTATACTGATAGTGTTGCTCAGCAACGCAGTGGTTGCTAAGCGATACTGCAAGATGAACTCAGACTGCGCCGACCTGGGCGATCTGGAGTGCGTCAAGAGCATCTGCGACTGGGGAGTTTGCAGCTGTCCCCATGGCAAAGCAGCCAAGTTCCTCGGATCAAAGAAGCTCTTTCAGTGCGTCACAGGTGAGTCGATCTAATGACGCCACAAACGCATAAAACTTGGGCGTCTCAGTGAAAAAAGTCGGCGAGAAGTGTTCGAACGACGGCGATAGCGGTGTGTGTGGGGCTCTGAATTCGTATTGCAACGAGACGACCAACAAATGCAGATGCGATGAAGACTACGTGCCGATCTGGGGCGGCGAGCGATGCGCGCCACAACAGAGCACGGCTGCAGGGGAGACATGCTCTAATGCGTGCGTTTCACAGGCCTCTTTTAACATGTGACGCCATCTTCTTGTTCTGTTTCAGCATCGGAATATGCCAGTTGGATGACTCCCAGTGTACGTTGACGAATTCAGGCTACATGCATTCGCAACTGCGTTATGGTAAGCCGACTTGTGCATGCGCTAACACCCAGACGCTGAGAGTGACACGGAGGGACTTCTTCGACTTTAGTGGAATCATGAGTTTCGTGCCGGCGATCACACCAGGCTGCTATGACAGTGAGTCAAATGCTGAATGGGAATAACGTCTAGATGTTATAACGAATGTTCCTCAGAGAGCGTGGGCGACATCTGTCTCTATGACAAAGATTGCATGGGCAACGCTGAATGCGTCAGCAACAGATGCGCGTGCAAAAGCGGTTACGTGAAGAATTACTTTGGAACGGAATGCGTGAAATGTACAACCATTATATGTGCTCATACATGATAAACCAATCTGGCGATTCTGCATATTCCAGCCCTTGCGAAGGGAGCCGAGTGCACTGGATCAGAGGTCGAAGCCGGCTATGGCTGCGATGGCTCCCTGGGTCTTCTGTGCGGAGACATTTGCTACATCGACGTCGACGAAAATGACGCCGCTGAGAACACTTGCAAGTGCGGTCCATTTCACACGGACAGCGGCAGCAGTTGCACCATGAGTGAGCACTGAATGCCTTTTCGTTTTCTCATCTGCGTGTGTTTTGTCCTTGATTGATTGCAGGAACTGTTGGTTCCGATTGCTACGGAGATTTCAACTGCAAAGGAATCAGCGAAATTGCCAGGTGCGTCGACGGCGAATGCAAAGCAGAGTGAGGCCACCTGACCTTTGACCCCAACACTCGAATATGACCGACTGCGATGACGATGATGTTGGGATGCCATATAACTTAGTTCTACCTGTTATCCTAATCAATTCTTTCCTATAAACACCTGTGTAGATATATAGCACATTAGAGAGCTGTGAATAAAATGCATGAGAATGAATAAACGTATCAATTTTGTATTGTTCGCCTTCTTGGTTTCTTCCAAATAATTCATTCACTTTACATAATATTATTTGCCAATTGAATGCATAATACTAACGAAGATTGAAGTTTCTATCAAACCGACGAATACAAGTATTGTAAGTGGGTTTTCATACGGCACTCCGCCACCAACAGTCAACCAAGAACGTAAAAATTGTCGTCACAAAGAACATTTCATATTTTATTTTATATTTTTATATATTTTATCTAATAAACCCAACGTTGTAACGAGCGAACTCTGTGACGCAATTAAAAAAGCGAGATTAAATCAATGGGGAATAATAGAAAATGCGTGTAACACAAATGCAAAAGTATACAGCATTTCTACCATCACGCCACTAAATCAGGCGCTGTCTTATGAAATACTTTGAATGCCTTCTGTTGCGCATCATTCAACCTTGGACGCATCATTATCGATGAAACGTTTAAGACAAAAGCGCATCCATTGGGACAAATGTCGAGTGAGAATTAAGTAGAATTGTTTTGCAACAATAGACCACAAGGACAAAGGACGCATATTAACATATACACGAGACAAAAGAGTGCGCCTCAGTGAACACGACGCGTAGGGATCTATTGTGTGCGATCACCCGCTGGAAGGCCACAGCGGACACTCACAACAAAGCCGAACCTCTTGGGGACAAATTAAATCCGACTACGTGCAACACATGAATACCCAGCGTGGTAGATACTCGACAGAGGCGTTGCCAGAGGCAACCAAGAGTGTTCTTAGCAACCCTAAAAACATAACTCTGCTAATACCCCCAATCAAAATAAATCATTAATATTAATTCCCCAAGGGAATTAATTGCATTACGAGCACAGGGAAAAAAAAAACCCACGGGAATTAAAAATGGATGGCGTGAGCTCCAGACCAGTCGACCGAAACCCGTGCACGCATCCCCGAAATCCTGTTTGTTTACTAGTTGCCACGACAACCATAACCCGTGGAACAGTGAGGGTATAGAAGCAGCTAACGTGAGGATAAACTTTTTTTTAGTACTTGGCAGAATGGCGCTAAAAGTAAGTAACAACCTGACAGCTGTCATGCGCAGTGCAGACACGAGAGTCCTTGTTCAGGTGCTGGTCATCGTGGTGGCCGCTTTGCTGACCGCTGAGAGCAAGCGATATTGCTTCACTGACGACGATTGCTCTGACCTCGGAGGTTTACAGTGCATCCGGTCACATTGTGACGTCGGCGTCTGTTCATGTCCGCACGCAAAAGCCGCAAAGTTCCTCGGCTCAGAAAAACTCTTCCAATGTGTTCCAAGTTAGTATAATATATTGAACGATCTTTGAATCAAATACTCGAGGACACAACAGCCTCTGTGTCATAACTCAGAATAAATCCGCAAATGCTGCGAGGATTTCAGTCTTGTGGTACTCAGAATCGGAAATTGGTATTATGTTGATTATAATACGTATTAATGAATTGTGCTAAGTTCTAATCGAGGGATTTCATGAGCGTTTTTATCATGAGTTTGAATTTAGTCAGACGAGTTGGAGAGAAATGCTCGACGTCTGGCGATGACGGCGTGTGTGGGGCGCCAGGGTCCTACTGCGACATGGATGACCGGAAATGCCGATGCGAAGCAGACCTGGTGCCCGTATGGGACGGAGAGAGATGCGCTGAACACCAAAGCACCACGACCGGAGAGACATGCAGTAAGAGGTATATGTCAGTCGCAATTGATGCATGGGTGTACTCGAGACTGATTGCAGCATCGGCGATTGTCAGATCCAATCCTCAACCTGTGAGAGCCAGGAGAAAAATAGCAAGTGGCACCAACAGGTCCTCACAGACGTCCCGACATGCTCCTGTCGTAATGTGCAAGAACTGCAGGTCTTCAACTTCCTCGATTCAACGGATTTCAAGGACGGCACAGAGCCGACCTGCCAAACGAGTGAGTAGCGGTGCTTTGTGAGTAAAAATATACCGGGACACAATATCCCAGGGGAAGCATGCTAGCAAGAAAAACCGCGAAGGCGCAGCCTACTTAAAAGAGCACAGATACCCATCACTGTCCAGCCAGGCACCATATTTCGACACTTTGCCATTTGTCATGTTGTACATAGTGAGCGTGAGGGCTAAAAGGTCGCAAAACCAAGGACATTCCCCGACCAGATATCGAACCCACGCCCTTCTGTATGCGCGAGAGTTGAGAACACTGCACCACTAGACCAACACGGGCCCCATTACAATATAAACTTAGAATAAGATTCCTTACAATTTAGTTCAACCTTGTGCTGTTTCAGGGAAGATAGACGACCTCTGCCTCTACGACAATGATTGTCCCAATAATGCCGCCTGCACCAACAACCAATGCAAGTGCTCCGTGTCCTTCCAAAAGCCTAACTACTACCGCACAGTGTGTTTACGAGGTAAGCTGACCCTTAATACAACCCACCCTATGCCCACCTTCATTGTACTATAATGCACGCAGGAATAGCGTACGGAAAAGTGTGTGGGGGCAATCCAGCCTTGAAGCATTGCGATGGTTCGGCGGGATTGGTGTGCGGAGACGAGTGCTACATCGACAAAGAAGACGACGACACCGCTAACCTGACATGCAAATGCGGACCGTACCACACTGACAATGGATCAGGGTGCACAGCGCGTGAGTGTATGATGCAATGACTAAATGAGTGTACACTGTGTACCATCAGGAGCCATTGGTTCAGACTGCTATGGAGATTACAACTGCAAAGGAATCAGTCTCACCGCCATTTGCGACGACGGGAAATGCGCTGAAAGTGAGTGATTCGTTTGTTCATCTTGTTGCAGTTATTCACTTTTGTACTTCACAGGCAGCGCTGGTGTGATGTCACACACTGGAGTGTTGGCGATCGTCGTGGCTCTGGCTGTTCTGCTCTAATAGAGCGAAATGTGGGATTTATTTCATGTTTTGTTATGGAGCAGGGTATATATAGATAACAGCAGAGTTTTCATTATCAACATCACCAAATCCAATGCTTAGTTTTGTGGATTAACAATTAATTATTACGCTTTTGTTGCATGGATGTTAAACTGTGTTCAGATTCAGTTGCAATAAATAAGTTTTGAATTTGAATTTGTGTACATGTACAGTAAAACCTGTAGTCAGCGACCACCGGCCTCAAGCAACCACCCTGAAATCCGCCCGACCACTTTAACATATAAGTGACCCTGTATTCAGCGACCACTGTACAACGCGACCGGCGACCGGTCGATCATTATCGGTCCCGAATCACACTTGACTTTGTGTTAAACGACCGGGCGCTTGTTGGGCATTCGTGCGTTTTCACGGCTTTCCTGCTCGAGCCACCAGTCGTGTCAAGCTCTTCCCGCTCCGTCTCCACTTAAGCCTGAAGCAATTGCGCAACGCTTTCATATGAGTAAGCTGTTGTCCCGCTTTGCTGACAGTTAAGAAGATGAAATAATATGATGTCTTTAATGAAGAAAACGAAGTAGATGAAAGAAAGCATGCTGCCTCCATCTACCACGTGTCACTCTTTCCCGCGCCCAGGAGGCCCTCGCCCACCTTCAAGTTAACTGTACAAAACGCACACCCGCCTGCTCAGCATAGTAATGACTGCCGATTTTGACGAAATTTTGACATAGAGATGACCAAAGCATTTTAAAAGCAGGCAGCTCAGGATTCGTTCTATCATTGAGATACCCTATTCCTGTATAGATCATTACTTCGTTTTATGCATAATGCATTTGTACATGCACATGCACGTCCCAGTTACTGAGCATGCATATGAAAGTGTTATGACTTTTTTCACTTGTACATTATCAAATCACACCGTTATGAGCTGACTCAAGATGCACCCTGTATTCAGCGACCACCTGTCTAAAGCGACCGTTTGGAATCGATTCCCAGAGTTATAGACAGGATTTACCAGCTGCATTCCATTAAAGGCAAGAAATTTAATAGTTACAAAATGAAGCATCTTTGTTAAAAAAACAGTGCGTGCAATGTCAATTCTTCGACCAAATCCTCGTGTGCAGATAAAACAGTTCGGATTGGATCCACAACTCAAGTTACATGAACCGAATGCTTCTTTTGAGCCGATGCTCGAGAAAAAAAGAGCTTAATATGCAACCGAGATAAATATATGGACATCTCAGCACTCGGACATCCCGGAGTAAATGTCTGATCTTAGAATTCACCCGCAAAGGTTCCTTGTGCTCGCCACGCAAACTGTGCACAGAATACTTGCAATACGCTGGCTCTCAAATGAACCGGTTGACCTCCTCGCATAGGGACCTTATACAAGAAGCACAATTTCAAAAATTGAAAAAAATTGAAATCCTTTATGCGTGTACCTTATATACTATATGTACGACAAGTTTACATTAATATCTCTGTGTTTGGATCAGAAACCAATGAAGCATTAAAGCACATGTCCTGGATATCAGTTCTCAAGCGAATGATCACCTGGCAAAAAACTACAAAGTTCACCGCAAAGAAACCAACCAACAAAGCAATAAAAAGTTGAACTCTGCGATTTAAGGCCACAGGTGAAGGGAGACATTGCTGCCAAAACACATCAGGCCAATTAAATCAATACTCAATAATCTCTCAACGATTTATATAAAGCTTCAAAGCCGAGATCCAAGTAGAGAACTCAGAGGAACTATTTGCGGAACAGTTCCTACAGAATGGAGACTAGGATGGCTGGTATGCGGGTGAGTGACTGAGTGCCGCCGTATGAGAAGTGAACGTGATTGCCTTGGTGTTGCAGGAATTCTTCTTGGTCGTTTTGCTGATTCCATTTGGTGAGTAGATTTGCACACATGAATATGTACAAGAATGCATGCAAAAATGCAGTGGCCAGTACGTGTACTCGAATGTCTCTATATCCAACCAAAACCCACACTGGGTCGTTCCTATTCATGCAGCGCTATGTGCTGAGCACGCCCCTCCTCATTCCACCCTCCATGATGTTGCTCAACCAGTATGCCCTCCCCCAAGCCCTCTTCTTCATCCCTCTTGTCTATCTTCCTTCAATGGAAGCCAGCACCATACTTCTCCTCTTCCAGTGTCCGTATCTACGACACATTCATCTATTGCAACGTACACATTTCACTTATGTCACTCACTTATGCAGCCTGTAAGACTTTTATAACTCAGATCTGAAAATGTGTCTAATCTACAAGGAAACCTCGGAGTTCACACAGAAGCCAAAGCTTAAAAGGCAAATTGGCATCCTTCGTAGAATCATCTAGGCAAAACTGGGGCGCCAGGAGACATGATCCAATCATGAGACGAATGACATAATCGGATTTAAATTGTACATTCAGAATGAGAGAATATAAATCATATGAAGAACTTTTATTTCTTCAAGAATGTTTGCTTGAAACATTTCATGCAGATCATTTGATCCATATTCTGACGTCACAACAATCAAACGTACGCTAATGACATATGTTCCCAATATGAATGGTTTCTTATTATTCACAACCGATAATAACACGAACTTAGTTTGTAGTTTATACTAACTCATAAGTATAGCATCTCAGACTGGTACAATGCATGCAATGTTGTACTTTCAGTGGTTGGGCACCAGATTTGCAAGCAGGACACAGACTGCATGGGGGAGTTGATCTGCGTGAAGAGTGCTTGCGAGTGGGGAGTGTGTGCATGTGCCAGAGGATACGCGTCACGCTTCAACGGATCCAAGAAAAGATTCCAGTGCGTTAAAAGTGAGTGCTTAACCCAGGAAGGAGGTTCATCTATTCGTACAAATCAGCTTTCATTTGACTGAGTTTATTTTCAGTGAAGAAAATTGGTGAGAAATGTTCCACGGAGGACGATGACGGTGTTTGCGGAGCTGCAAACTCTGATTGCGTGGATGACAAATGTAGCTGCACGACAGGTTACGAGGCACGATGGGGAGGCGAGGAGTGCCTCAGCGTAAAGACGCCGTACCCAATGGAGACATGCAGCAATGGGTTGGGAGCCACGTGTCAGGGCAGCACTTGCGCGGCTGATGGCGCTTGGAACGGCGCGTACACCGGAAGCTCCGTCTCTGATCTGCCAAACGTCCCTTTTGACGACGTCCCTAACGTCTGTGCATGCAGTACCGGGTACCACACGCTGGTACCCAATGATTATGACGAGGCTTCATTTGTGGGGGCTAACGTTCCAACGTGCGAGAAGAGTGAGTGTGGTGAGCATAGGGCCAGCATTTAACGCCTCTCAGTGCAGATAAAGTGGGCGACCGCTGTGTGCACGCTCAGGATTGCAGTCAGATTCAGAAGGCGGACGGCTCAGGGGGGTGGACGACCACCAGCGCTGCCTCATGCACTGATAACAAATGCTGCTGTGCTGATATCGCACACTCATCCGATATCACAGGTCTCTTTTGTGCACAAGGTGATAGCAATGTCTCTGTGTGTTTGATGATGATATGTCTTTCTGCTGTAAGGATTGAATTACGGTGATTCGTGCATGTCAGGCAACAGTGGCTTAAGCAGCGCAATAGGCGTGTGCAATGGAGCCATGGGGCTGCGATGTGGAGATCAGTGTGACTTGGATACAGCGCTCGGCACAGGGAACCACTTGTGCAAATGCGACGCATCATATAGAACGGACGGAACCAGCTGCCTAATGAGTGGGTGAATTAACTCTATGCTCAAATGACATTTGATCTCTCTCTGCAGATGAAATTGGATCTTCATGTTACGGTGACCTGAACTGCAAAGGCATAGGCTACAATGCCCTCTGTGTGGATGGCGAATGCCAAGCAGGTCATATGCCTCTTCTACCATCAGTATATACACTCGTTAATGCGGCAGAGCCTGTAGTTCAACGCGCACATCAAAAAATATCTCTTTTAACCATAGAATATGTGAGATTTGCTTACCGCATACCCGAAGTCTATACAGAAGACACATGTTTCTTTAAATTCTTTTACTAATTATTTCTCTTCATTGCTTTTGAAATTATTTCAATTCAATTCTCCTGTATTTTTCTAGGAAGTGGTCACATAAGCGTTGATGTCCTCCTCTTAGCATTTGGAGTCTTCACCACTTGGCTGACAAAACTGCACTGAAATCTTTGAACCTTCAACTCTGACCTCTGGTATTTTGTCACTGTTGCTTTGAATAAATGCATGTTAGTACGATATAATTGGACCTCGTTTTCTGGGTTGTCATTCAGAATTGAAAATATGCAAAAATTATTCACTTGAAGACAAAACAACTGAATTCAACTTTTTTACTGAAATTCCAAAGTATAACAGCTGACACACGGAGGTCGTCATTCACGTGCCATTTCGATCATGCACTGTACTTCCGGTCCGAGAGCGATGAGCTCCAGCCGCCATGGCCCACGTCTGCGTCTTACACCCATAATGCCCGCAATATTGTGAGTAAAACCCCGCTAACTCGAAAACGGATAACTCGAAGACCCCTCTTCGTCGAAGTGTTTTCAAAGTCCCGACGACTCCCCTATACTTTAGCATTACAGATTGCTCAGATTCCTCAAACCCCGCTTTGTCGAAAAACCCTCTTCCTCGAACATATTTTTCAGACCCTTGAGCAAAATCGAATCGTATTCGTCGAAGTTTTTTTTAGATCAAAGGACCCTTTCGCTGATTGCAATTAACGCAACTCTGTTTACTCTTTTGGACAATCGTTTACAAACGAAAGATCACGTGTGTAACCCTGGAGACCAAGTTCCTGGTGATCAGCGAAGCAGAAGCTGAAGGGAAGAAAAAGGCCATCGCCGATAAGTTTGGATTCTCACCAAGCACCCTGTCACTTGGATCAAAAATTCTGAGAAGATTCAAGCGCATTATAGAGAAGAGAGTGGAGGTGACAGGAAGCGAGCGAGGTTGTGCGAATACCCGGACGTGGAAGAGGCGTTGATGCTGTGGTTCAAGGCGGCAAGAACAAAGAATATCCCCTTCTCTGGGCCGATTTCGTATATTTTGTAGTAAACAACGCAAACAAATCGGGTTTTTTTTTGGTTTTTTTGTTTTGTTTTTTTGTTTTCATGTGCTTTAAAGTGTTCAAGGGTAGGTCATTACGCTATCATAACGTAATTTGAGATCAATACGCTATCATAACGTCATCTCATAGATCATAACGTTACCAAAATGTAGAGAATTCGAAAACCCCGATTCGTCGAAAACCCTCTTCGTCGAAGTGTTTTCGCTGGTCCCTTCAAATTCGAGTTAGCGGGGTTTTACTGTAATTGCTTTATCAGTGCCAATGAGTGCCAACAATAAAGGACCCGCGTTATGCAATGCATATTTGAGTTATTCATACCATATAAGGATTAGTGATGGGCAAAGCTTCGGCTTCAGACTTCGGACTTCTATAAAATTGGCTATTCTCTGAAGCTGAAGCTTAGAATGAAAAGAGCTCAACAAATCTGAATATCAAAATAACTTTCCCTCCCGCATTAACTCTCTTTGTCACCCTGAATACTTGTGTGCCAGCGCCCGCATTACTCAACGTCATAGCAACTAGTCGCTTTAATGCATACAATGGATGGATAACAACAAAGATTGCTTTAAATCCAAACTTGTAAAGAGAAGAACTAAGTTGTATAATAAATACAAGCACAGTGTTTGGAAGTGACGTCTGTTTCAAAGAATTAGACGTGATCACCATGCAAACATCATTGGTGATTGAGCTTCATCATTCCTATTTTGCTTAGGAGCTCAAGGCTTCATCGGTTCCACTATTGCAAATAATATACAAATGAAATATCATATAATATATTGGTTTTAGCATCAAAAACCCAAATTGAGAATTCTGTTGGATTTAGTCTACGTCATATAGCGGAATATTAATGCTGCTGAATCTCTTATGGGATAATTATCAAACACTCTGATTATCGCTCAGTATATAATTGGAATATAAACAAGGAATATATTATTTAATAAAGATAGAAAAACACTCACATGAGGTGCGAATTGAAGAACGAATGGGTGAGAACTCTGCCGTCAGCCGCGATTCCACATTTATCCAGCAGGGGGAGCAACAAACCAGGGAACATCAAAAGCGCCTCTTGTAACTGAAAATTAATATAATTTTAATTGAACAACTATAACATAAATACAAGCACTTGGGAGAAAATAATAATAAATTATTTGGTTAACAAATTTAAATGTGGATTCTCTTATTGTCATTTTGAGTGAAATTAAATCGTGACCTTTGCATCAGCCGAGTGAGTTTCTTGAGCGTGATCTGTAGCCTGATTAAACATCGCCAACGCGAGTGAATATGCAAAATTGGGCATCTGTGAGAGATGGCGATGGTTCTACGGATAGAGAAAATATTAAAAACGGAATGAACCACAACATGACTTCCTCACCTCCCACTCTTCATGCAAACGAACCAACAATTCAAATTGCTCAGATTTCAACGCGTAAAAATCCAACATCAGCAAAATGCACAGCGGATCCCCGTCAGGGTCAAAACTGAAATTTCTCATTGCATCATCAGTAACTTTGAGAATTACAAAAATCGTTTACCTTAGAATGAGTTTGCAGAGCTCTAGCGCTGTGCGATAACATCCTTTCATGCCGACAAATACTGCTTGGCGAAACAGAGCGATGAAAAAACCTCTGAAAAAATATCAAGATTTCAATTGGTAAAAATTTCAGAAACAAAACTAGAAAGAAATAAATAAGGTGAATATAAAAATATTGAATCTTTTCAAAAGTAAAGAAAAATCCATAAAAACTAACTTCTATGGTTGGCTACCAGGCGTAGAAATTGATTCAGAATATTATAACAAATAATTCTATATGAACTTTGGAAAGTAGAAATTACACAATAAGACAGAGGAATGCATCTTGATAATGGACGCTACTTATCACTAACAAGATTTGGGTCACAAACGTTTATTCTTCTTTTCACAAAGTTTAAAAGAAACATTTTATACCTGTTTTCGGGACGCTTGTAATCCAGACGACATGTTCCCAAAGTGAGGCTGAACCTGGGATGAAAACAGCTCTCACAAGTGAAGAGAGCGCGTTCTGGTGGCAATATTCAGACATTCATTCATGGAAGACTTTTTAGAAACACACACCGATGAATTCAGCTGCAGTTTGAGTGTCATCCCCCATGCGACATATTTCACTCACTTGCAACAAACCATCAATGTGACTTGGGTGTAGGTGAACAAGATTCTGAAGGAAAAAAAATTGGAAATTGGAAAATTTGTACAATTTGACAACAACAACAAAATAAATAAATGAATAATTAAAATTGTTAGAAAAATAATTTTAACAAATTGAACACTCACAATGATATTCTGATGATCCAGAGATTCAACAGCGTCCAAGAAATCAAACTGCACTTTTTGGTATTGGCGACTGTGTTCAAATGTGAAGTACTGACAACCATGGCTAGAGTCCAGCAGGGTCATTGACAAACCTTTGAATTAGGAACTGAATGCATTGTGGGATAGGCGTCAATATATCTGTTACCTGATTTGGTAGCTGGAGGCCAGTTGTCTTTTGGTCGAGAGAGCCACGTTGCTTTCTGAGAAGTTCTGTGCGGATTGCGTCTACGTCTGCAAGAAAGAATCAGAAATGAACACAACAACTCATAGGAATCCACGAAAAATATAGTATGCTATTGAAAGACCTTAAGAGAACAATTTAATGCCCATCACAGAAAATGTTGTGACATTGTCCAAAAACTGTGCTTTCAATTTATAATAAAAAGTGCTGTAAAAACTAAAAAGGTACTCAATACTTCACCATTGACGAGGTCAAAATTTATTCCGTTCTTAATGTCAATGCTGAATGTTTTGCTCAATTGAATAGTCGGTTTGTAAATTTCTTTTCAGATTGTATGAATAGCAGGAACCCTGTTGTTTCGTATGGAGCAAAACCAGCCGCAATAGTAGTAGTAATATAGCCACAAATAATAGACGATTAGATTATCTAAGTAAATGTCACAAGTTTATCAATTCGAATAATCTCAGAAAATCAGAGATAAATACAAAATATTTTGAAAGCATGTGATATTAATTTAAACGATGAAGATTTTTCTAGTGTTTCGGCCATTATTGACCTGCTTTATAAGCAAATACAATCATACAGCTAAATGAATTTATCTTTTTCATTTCATTTCATTTCATTTCATTTCATTTATTACATTTAAAAACGCATTCTCAGCAATATCAAAAAACATTCAAATGTGCTGTACAAACAGAGGTAAAAAGGAAAATCATAAAATACTAGAAAATACAATCTTAGAATAGTAAGTCTTAAGTTGGGCTTTAAAAGCATCAAGTAGTTGCTGATTCTGCAAGTTTGAAGGTAATCAGTAACTGAAGGTAATGCTTTATCTTACAAAGATATTAACTTGTTTTTATTTTTTATTTGTTCCAGCGTCTAAAACTCACCATGTACATGCACCCTTTTCTTCTCTTTTCTTAAATTTTGTTCTTTATGTTCCACTGTACATCGCCATTAAAATGTGAGAGTTCTTTCCACATTATGAATGCAGAGGGGGGGGGGGGGATTTGGTGAAGCATAGATAAAGGATACCTGTAATATGTGATATTTACATGGAGGCCAATCAAGAGCACTGAATGAACCTGTGACCCCATCAAGAGGCCTGCCTGAGGGCATCCCCCTTATTCACTACCCTTATTTCTGGCATTATTTGTAATGCCAGAGTCATCAATAGCATTAATATTTCGCTCACCTTGAACCCATGAAAAGCAAGATGCCTGCACTCACCTCTGATCAGCTTGAACGACCCGTGAGCCAAAAATTCTCTTCATTTCATTATCAGGATTCAAATTCCTATGAGAATAAAACGATGAAACTTTGACCTTTGACCCTTTGTGCTGTATACCTATGTTCAACGCTGAGCAATGCTTTCATAGCAGCAGTGACGTTTCCTTCGCTGTCAAACGTTGTGTTGGACGCTGTGGGAACCTCACCAAGGAGGCGGTTCACTTCACGAAGACTCACGTCTATCTCATCTTCCTCCCCTTCGTGATTCTGTCAGCAGAAATAAATAAATAAAAGTGCAAATAAAATAAATCATTCTCTAACCTCGTCATGTTTTTTCACTTCTTTTTTGTTTTTCTTCTTTTTCTTCTTGTTTTTTTTCTTTGAAGCAGATTCATTCGGTTGTTCTGTGATTTCTCGTTTGGAGGATGGTTCCTCATCAACTTCATCCTCCACAACGTGGTCCTCATCTCCAAGCTGGAAACAGAGGTAAATTTACTCTTTTAGATGTTCTGTAAAAATGAAAAGTGAACATGAATGATTGATGGAGATGATGATGTGATTCCATATTTTGCAGCCTTGGAAGATTTGGGAGTGCAATATAATGTGGTTTGTAAATTTTAGACGTTCATCAATTGCAGAGGAATTTTGTTGACTGTTCTTGTGTCATTTGGGTTCCGTTGATGATTGAAGAGGATAAAGTGAGTTTTTTTTCTCATTAAGCTGTAGTTTATTTGTGGTGAACCAGATTGTAACTTTTGCATCGAGCCTAGTAAATAAAGTAATTGAAGATAAAGCTGGTGTGTGAGAATAACGTACGAATAGCGCTGGAAACCATTCGTACAGTAAAGTACGAATAACCACAGCTATAAAATGATAAACTCATATGATAAAGCCTAGCACAGATTCTCGGGCGAGGTCTATTGGGCTCGCTGTAGTATGTCAGCTAGATAAAGCCCATATATTTAATACAAGATGTTAAGATTCATAATTAATAGCAGACCAGATCAAAAGGATTTCCGACATATTGCGCAGCTTTTTGATTCTTCTTCTTTTTGCTTTTCTTCTTCACAGCGGCGCTAGCCATAGGGTCATTTTCGAGATCAGAACCAGACTGAAGAGCGAGATCTTCTGCTTGTTCTGTGTCGTCTGCTACGTCACCTCCAAGCAGATCTTTTGACCTGTCACCGTACAATTTTTGAAAAGCTCTGGTCGACATTGCGGCACCCTGTATTAAATGTTATTTTGGGAGGTATGAGGACGAATATCAACCCACGAATAGATGGAAATATGGTAAATTTAGAGTTTCATAGTTGGATTTCACAACTTGACATGACCGGAAGTTGTCAATCTTCTGATCAGGTTAGTCTCGGAATCAAATATCTCATATTCTTGAAATACTATCAAAAATACTTTGAAGCTAAAACTAACTTTAAATTATTTATTTAAAGGTAAAACCTTATGATTTATATACTTTTTCTTGATTATTTGATTATTAAAAGATCATTGATTGATTATTATTCTTACAAACACTAGACGCAATTTAATATTATAAACGTCTATAACGAAAATTAGCATTCTTTCATACAGCATATGGCCGGTAAGGAATAGAGACGTACAAAGGAATCCGACAACTGAATGCTTTTTTATTCAGAGACAGGGGTTTATATAGAGAGAAAGCCAGACATTGAGCTGATCGAATGATCGGATGATTGAGTTTTTGTTATTTGCTCAAAGAGAGTGTCTGCCACAAGCACACTGCACAGCATACATGAAGCATTGCTTTATAAACCAAAGACATGAATCAGGCGCAGTGTCTGTATACCTATTACGTTTCGCTGTAGTGTTTCAACTATGATTCATAATAACTATGGTATCAACCGATCGTAAGTCAGGTTAAAAATTAAGGTCAATAAGTGAAATGAAATATGGCCAAACATAGGGGCATAGTCAGCAGGGGTATATACTGGCACCCAGCCCAAACAAGGGAGAGTATGAGAATGAAATATAAACGCGTTTAAAAAAAAAAGACATGCTCCAGCCTATCAAACCCAACCCAGCAAACATGTCAATTAGTCAGGACATTGATTTTTTTATCACATTCTATCTTATCATTCTAACAACCTTGTTATATATAACCATGTTTGTCGCGCCTATATTTTTATCTTTATACGTACAGTTGACACCATTAGTTATAGGTTAATCTTTCGCGTAATTTTTAATCTGGGCATATATCTGCCTCTGGATCAAAGCCAACATAATGTATTTCCTTCATTTTAAACTCTTTTTTTATAAATAAAACTTTATGTTATGAAGAACAAGAAACTTCCACAGACTACAATTTTTGGGGATTTATGGCTCAGGCCTTAATTTATTTGCTGTCAAGAGTAGCTAGGTTCATATATAGCATAAGTGCACCCAGACACATTTTGCGGGAATCTAATAATCAGTTATTCATGGTGGATTGTGACCCCGAATATAGCAAAAAAAAATCATGAAGTGCAAAAATAGCCTGTTCTACAGTATCTTATCTTGTTGAACGGATGCTTATGCATAATTTATCTATAAGAAAACATGCAATGGGATTTTGCATATACGATCCATCAAGAGGCATGAGAAGAAAAACCAGAACTTCTCACACAAGGGCTCTGGATTCCTCACTAACAAACCATCATAGTCACAGAGGCCAGTGCCCCTTCCATTATAATCACTGATACATAGTTGGTTAACGAATGGATATCCTATCCACCATGAGGCAGTAATTATATTTACTGTTGTTAGCACATATTCATCACATCAAATAAAAAACCTTGCTCAGTATGAATTTTTGCTAAGCCAGTTACTGTAGCTTCTGCCTTTGACTCAATCGACCACAAACATTTCCTTCGCCACCTGTAAGATTGCATGGGAATCAGAGACAGTGTTCTTAATTACCTTGTTTAATTCATCGAAGTATTACGTTTACAGCAGCTGCATGCAGAGTGCATGTACGCCCTTTGTAGCTGGTATTTTCCAGAAATCCGTGACAAACTCCAAACCTTGTTAGAGCGTGCCTAATCCTAATTTTATCCCCTTAATTGTTAATTTGTAACAATGTGAGCAAAGTATACGCAATTTCTGTAAATGTACCGCCTTCTTTAATTTATATTGATGCAACAGTGCCGCCGATGTCAGTCAGTCGCCGAAATAGATGTCATTAGCAGCAAGCCACCGCCGATTCACTAACAACTCAGCTGTCCGTCAGCCAATGTATTTTTAGCGGCTGAGCCGCCGTTATGTATAATTGCATATATAATAATGTCAATATACTCCCCAGCAAAACACGGAACATTCCCCTAACGTTACCAGCAGGTGTAAAATTTGATCACCTGCAGATAACATTAGGCTAACGTGGCCCGAATACTTGATCTCCGCGCTCTCATGATCACCTGCAGGCAACGTGAGCCTGAGAAAGTCCGCATGGACCAGCAGGCAGGAGCTATCGCGCTTTCAGCATTAAGTGTAAATACGTGGAGGCGACGTTAAAGACAAAATATTTCAGTACTTTAACAAACACGAGTAGAAAATTAAAGGGTTTGGAGCTTTGCTCTGCCTCCCTACTTGAGGGTGCGCTCCTGCTTCAAGCTTGCTAGCATGCTCGAGCGCGCTTAGCATACTTAGGGGCGGAGTCAAGCTGAAGCAGAGATCTGTTGAGCAGGCTATTAATGGTCGTAATGACGATATATAAAAATAATCCCCGGCTTCTCCACTCATTAGTTTCCCTCTCGCTTTCAGAGCTAACGAATGTCTACACGATTACATCGCCATTTCCAAAGTTACCACAACTCAGCCTCTTCGTAATTTCAACCATCTACGTCTACAGATCTTTCATCAAAGTAGCAGCTCTCTTCATTTACTGTCAATGTGAAAAACAATTAAGACCTCATATTTTACAAATATTGTGAGAGGAAATTTGAATTTCGCCATTTAGAATTTTAATATCATGAATCTCTATCTCATATTTTTAGAGAATTTTTTCGCCTATAAGCTTATAATTGTGACGCTGCACACTGAAATGTGTCGCTTTTCGCAAATGCTGATATATAAATACTATTACATGAAATATGATTCCTGATGTGTCACCATGGCAGTGGAGCGTCTTTCAGATTTACTCTTTTATTCTTGGCTTTAAATTTATTGACTGTTCATAACTCCCACTGATACTAGTCTAATCATCTAATAGCTGTAACTTTGCCTACATGAAACTGATAAGTTGACAATTTGTTGTTGTGACAAGCGACTCATTTCGCTGTGCGGCTTCACAATTTGTCCAGTTCCGTTCTTCTTATATATTGCACGTAATAGTTTATTTATCAGTGTTATTTTAATTGGTCATTAACGTTTCCCGTCTATTCAACATCTGAGGCTAATGCTTTCTGTCATCGACTTTATTAAAGAAGCCTTGTTTTACTCTAGCATTCCTCGGATAAATTCTCAAAGCCTCGAAAACGCTGTTTAATCTGTTGTCAACCAAAAATCGCATAGAGAAGATTGCTTTGAACTTATCGGCTGCTTTGATTGACATGACGCAATCGATTACACAATGAAAAAGCCTAATCGGAAAACAAAGGGATGAAATGCAAGTATCATCGCTGTGTCGATTCCTTTTATGTCTGCATGCATGGCTTACTTTCAATTTAATTAGTCGCTCAGATAAGCAATGTTCAGAAGTAGAACGAACAACGAAAGAAACTTTAACAGAGCCTGTTCTTAAAGCATCCAATTTACTATGTTTTATTTATTATTCCATTTTATTTTAATTTACTACACGTTATGGATACAACATTTGACATGTTGGCGTTTTAGGGCACTTTTTTTTATCTTACGCAAAACAAAAATAAAATTTACTGTAATTTTTTATATATATATTTTTCTTCCAGACGTCGTTTTACTACTGACCAAGAGCCAGTGAAGTCGAGAAAGGAATCAAAACGCAGGCCGACCCAGGAGATGACTGGTCCCTCCTCTCAATAAGGGAATTTCAACGAACTAGGACAAGTATGACAGCCTAGTCTAGATTTCATGTTTCAACGCTAAGCTTTCATTATGTGTTCATTCTTTTCTTGTAAGGCAAACGACTTGAAGCAGCCAGGTCGCCTTTGCAATAAGGCACAGCAACTCTCATTGTTCAAATCCGAACAAGAACATGGAAAGAGGCGGTGTACTGCACCTGCCTACTTAAAAGATTATGACACTGATGGTATGGTCTCCTAAAGTTGGCTTTTGCTTTAACTCAATTGTTTCTTTTCAGCTGAGGAAGAGGAGGAGACTGAGGCTGACCTGCCGATTCCTCCTGTGCAAACCATTAGTAAATCTTCGTGCCTCTAACCAGGTTCTGTTAATTTTGTGAATGTTTTACAGGGTCTAGATCTTTGCCCCAAGAGCTCAAGGTGGACATGCAGGTGCCCTCAGCACATTCAGTCAAGAAAAGGAAGAGTGAGTCTTCTGAACTCTGTTAATGATCTGGTCATTTAGGGAATACTTGTTTTGTCTTTCAGGATTTTTGGAGGATGATGATTCCTTCCACCGCCCTGCCCTTGTGCTGTCAATAGATGAGAACTGTAGACGATAAAAGATCATGTCCAGTAAATTAAAATGTTTTCATATGAATAAATAAACTTTATGGATCTTGATCTTGATCTTGATAGATATAATCACTGTGTTACATCTGGCGCGATGACGATTCAAAGTGACGTCGATCATGATATACATGTAGGCCTAATGATAATAATGTCAGCTCTTGAACATCGCTTAACCCAGCAATCAATTAAAATAAAGACTTAACAGAAGTTTTGCCTGCGATTGATATGCTTTGTTTAATTAACATAAGTGTTAAACAGACGGGGAGACACCAGTTGTTGTTAAACTAATCCGACTTAAATAAATCGCCGACAATTGATGTGTCTTGGCTGATGTGTGTTTTTGGCACGCTATTTGGGGGGCGGATTACATAACGGTAAAGTGTAGATTCGTTCCCTGGTTATTTTTCGATTTCTAAAAACATTTAGCTGCTGAAAACATTCTTACATTGTAGGAGGAGTCGGTGCGATATGAAGGATATTGCTCTAAAATATAGTCGCCGTTACATAGACCTGTTCATGCAGTAGCGTAGTGTATACACTTCGCTACGGCTTGGGGAGCTAGACCTAATGTGGCAAGATTTTCTGGGTCGCGCATGCTGATTAGTCAGCCTCCATCTAGGAATAACTACATGCACAAATTACCTATGTAGTTATATCTACAAGAACAAGTTGAGGATGGGCTGAATAATTCCACTAAGCAGACAACCATCACTGATTTGTTAAAAAAAAAATCTTTATTTGCCCTCATGTGATCGTTTGTGAGATCCTTTTTACCCCCAGCTTCATTCCTAATGGTATATGCCACTACGTTAATGCATCGCAGCATAAACTTAAACAATCCACTATTGAACTTTTGTTTACTAAATGATTGTATGTTATGATGCATTAATTTTATGCCGTGAATTTCAATACAATATTTAAAGAAAACTCTCAACATACATTATTTTTTGTCAAGTGTAATTAACAAACCTGTTCCATTTACATCTCCATTAGCTTAATTACATTATGATGTATCATTAAGTGTATCATTATGTCAATTTATGAATCATAACATTTTTTTTCTCGATGTGAGAATTGGATGTTCTCCTCATATATAGAACCCCTGGGGCGCCTTTTTCTTTCAACTTCAACTTGGGCCGTAATATCAGAACCAGAGAAATTGTTGGACCAGACATGGGCAGGGCTCAAAATAAGACTAAACTACGCCAATGGCGAGTAAAAATTCTCGATGGCGAGTAAAAATATCAAGAATGGTTGCCAGATGGCGAGTAAAAATTTAGCTCTCCAAATAAAATGTAAAGGGCAGATTCTTTGGTCAACGCCAGGCAATAGATTTTTGCTCAATCCTCATTTAAAACACTAAAACCTGTGAGCCCATGCAAGCGCCTAATATCATGCGGGCAAGTTTAAATTAGCTGATGCCATGTCGAGTTGTCGACACCAGATCAGACGAGTTAATTGTGGCGCCGCTGTGGTTTTTACTGCATTCACATTTTTTCAAATTAAGTCACGTCTTAGGTATAGTATGCCATACTAGTAGTTAGTCTGACTACATTGTACTATAGTACATGTAGTAGCAGCTGTTAATGATTTCATGAATCGTTGCTTCCATCATCCCCTCAATGACAAGACATTTGGAATCGGAAGTTGATTCCAACTCATGCTACAATATGTAAGTTGATGCGGTTTAGTTAACGCTCGAGTTAACCATATTTTTATGATTCTTCTGAAGATGCCCACCAAGGTCGATTGAAGGATTTGCCGCGTTGACAAGTCTGTGCGTTATGCTTTGTAATTTACATTAGTGGGCTGTGTTGACTCACCTAATTCAGAGGGGACACGTGGCCACTATACAACATGCCAGCATAACGCAGTAGAGGGAAACACACTTTTCTAGTGATAGTACTGAATGCTTTTGATGCATTGCTAATTGGATAAAGGTGCGCTATGCGGCAGTGCATTGTCACATACGATCAACCTAAATTAAAATCGGTTTGAGAAAGTGACACAATATGTATCAACTATCTACATATATAAAATAATTGTGTTGTATGCTATGTTTTTCGTCAGAATTTCTGGCGAGTAAAAATATATTTTGGCATGTTTCGAGCCCTGGACATGCGTGGTATGAAAAACACTCCACGAGACTTTAGATGATGCCTCGCGCAATTGTCATGTGACAAGAAATTTCTACATTCTATTTTTAGCAAGCATAACAAGTTAACAGCCCAAAACTCACGAGACTTTAGTTGAACCTGAAACTGTTCCATAACTTCCAGGTTCTCATGCGACACATCCGGGGGTTTGCCATGGAGCTTTACATACTAAATTAGTCACAGTACTTCTAAATAATATAAAGTAACTTACTAGAACTTACCATAAAACTGTGCGAAATGTTCCATTATGAAACTTTTTTGAGTTTGTACAATCATATTGTGTGCCTAAGACGCCAACATTCCCGAAAATAGCTCAAATCAACAGAAACTCGCAAGAAGTCTGGCTATGGAGTGCACTGGATGTGTTTAAACTGAGAACTTTTCCTGTACAAGCACTGACCGCGACTTTGACCAGTTGACCCTCTATTTTAATACGAAAAGCTATATAGTGTTTTCGTATAGAGCGAACATCGCGATTCCTTATTTATCAAGCGCGCAATCCGGACCGCACTGAAAAAGAAAAAAAGAAAAAGAAATGGCAGCCTCCACAAAGATCCTAACAAGAACTTGTAAACATGTTTTGAAATTCAGAACAACCACTTGTTTGCCCAATTTTCAAGCTCATAGACAATTCCAAACGACTGAAAATGTGTACAAAACGAAAGCTGCCATAAGGTTACGTCAATCTCAACGTACTGAACGTCAGTTACAGCGAGTAGCGCAACAGGTCGAGGGCAAAACATCATTCTCAAAGCCGAAAGGGTCAGTAGGTGCATTCTGATGAAGGGCAGCTTCTGAAATTGATTTGTTCTATTTTCAGGAAAATATCTGCTAGAGTTAATCCTGTGAGTATCACATACATGTATGTATTTTGCTTGAAAGTAATGTGTCCAATCTTCACCCTCAGGCAATCGCACAGATTTTATCACACGGATTTCGCAAACAAGGAGATCAACTCGGTCGCTTATACAGTGCGCACATTACGGAAATCTTTGAACAGGGACAATTCAGTCCGAAGTTGATCGAGCTTGGCTTCCTTATATCAGAAGTGATTGATAGGATTAAATAATAAATTGGTTAAAAACTTTAACATATTTCCAGGTTAATCTCCGTCTGGATAGAAATGAGCTCCGCATTCACTGGGCGGCCATCGAGCCTGAGAATGACGACCAGATCGAATTGTTACTCAAGGACTGTGGCACAGATTTGAGGTGAGTATCACTGATAATTGAGGATATCGACTTCATTTTTTTCATCCTCAGGGAAGCTTTGTTAGCTGTTCCGAGCCTTGGAGTTGTGCCACAAATAGTCTTCCTCAAAAGCAATACTGGTCGACACCAAGACGTTGTGGAAGAAATCCTCAAATCGGCCGATTTTGGGCCCGATTTTGTCGCAACGGACGCTGCGGCACCTTTTAGAACAACTCCCGAGAAATGCCTCTCTCCTCATCAACTGAAAAAAAGCCTCGCAGAAGTGGCGAAAACATTCACGGGACCCACTTTCGAGACCATTCAAGGCCCTGGGGGGAGTCAGGAGGTCTTAGATGCTGATGTTGAAAAAAACGCCCTTGATCAATTGGAACAATTGTCAAGGTCAACATACCCAGATGAATATCTCCCAGAGGAATTCTCCGATTTGAAACTACGATCAGATGTGTATGACGTGAAACATGACGATATAATGCACCAAATTGCACACACAAAGAAACGACTGTCGCGTTTGAGAATAAACTCAGAGGTGGCGCCACTGGACGAGAATCCTGTGGAAGTGAAATCAATTAAAAAGGGAGCCATCAACAATCAGGAACTGATGAACAAGGTTCTAGGTCAATACAGGCGCTTGGAAGGAAGTAGGTCACGAAAGAAGAATATTTATGGGAAGCGAAGCCAGGGAAAACGCAACCTCAGTATGGATGATGCACACATCATCCTCTGATATCATGAATAAATTATGATCATCATCTGTTATGCCAACTTTTCTTAACTCTTTACTCAACAGTTGCAGTTTCAGGGTCAGAGGTTGGCTAAAAGTGGATGAATACCAAACTATGTACGTGTCACTCAGAAAGCTTCTGTTTTAAGTATGAATAATTGAATACGTCGTACAAGAAGACTAAAATTTGAGTGGACATCTGTAAAATATTGACCAGTATTTATTATTTTCATTATTACATTGATTTCATTTCCAGGGCAGAATAGTTAAAATATCACAGACAAAACGAAAACGATAAAACATAACATTTATTCAATGGTAAAGGCCAACAACATAAATAATCATTTCTTTGGATACACGATGTTTCCTGATCGTGCAATTGGAATCAATTGTTCTCTGTGTTCCAGGGGCAGGTACTTTCGCACCAATTCATGCAAACCGTTCTTGTCTTTGATGAATCTCTGCCTGTAAATCAGATCAGATTTAATTTTAACTCCCAATTCTTGACCGTTCTACCTGGTCATCAGCAGCTGGACATCTGTATCATGGATGCTCTTCCTTCCTGCATGGTGGGCGAAAGCGTTTAAATCCTCTACCATGCGCTTCCAGAATTTCTCTGAGCTGAAAAAATAAGAACATTCCAATTAGCAAAAGAAGCAATTTTGTGTTTAACTCACATTTTTTCAATCTCATCGATGGCTTTCTTTGATACACGAATTTCGCTAAAGTGCTCAACGATGCTTTTTGTCTGTGCTCTCGACAAACCATTCGACTTTCTTGGTTTACGTGATGCCACCTTCTTTGCAGATTTTGCCAAAACTCTGTCCAAAATAACGTTGTCACAATTATCAGGAATGAATAATTCGCATACGGAGTCTTTTTCGTAGGCGTTGGTTCCTCATGAGGCCTGGCGTTTTTTCGCGCTCTCTCAAGAATCTCCTCATTCAGTGTTTGATGAACTTGTGGGTTCCTCATGAGCTCAGTGAACGCGTTTCTGACATGCGAAACTTCTGATTTATCCCTGCAGAGAGTTACAAAAGAATAGAAGGGGAAAAAGTCACACCTTCATGAACATAAAGAAATTATATTTGTTTTGTAAAAAAGTTCAAACACATGAAGAAGCCTTAAAAACATGATATATGCATTTTCATCACATCCAAAAATCAGACCTTTTTAAAACCTAAAACTTGGAAAATTAAGACCCTGTATGAATGAACAAGCTGTTGACATTTCCTGAAGAAACAGTCCTTTTAACGGGATGTGTTTGAAAAGTGAAATGCTGGTGCGAACGGCAAGGGGTATGTCTCAGGACGGTGAGGAAAGGGAGGGGGGCGCTCCTCCCCGTTCACAGTTTTTTGTTTTAACCAAACAGTTCCCTTGAAGACATTTTAGGCTATCTGATAATCTGAAAACTGATTTCTAGTGGTTTTATCACAAGGAATGAGACCATGCATTCAGGCCTTAGTACATGAGGTCGCAAATTGATCAGTAATAATTTAACTAATGAGGCGTGGCGAGGAGCTTTCAAACTTCAAAGCTTTCACAATCAAACTGCACATGTTTGGCATGCGTGAACGGTGTCACCCGATCATTCCCCCTTGGAAGGCAAATCCATGCTGGTAGTAATAGCTCAAAGCTTAAAATGGACCAGTCTCATTATCACTCATGAGGGGTGTCAGCTTCTTCCCCTTTCACACTCATGGCAGCTTGGCACAGCCCGCTCCCTTTTACAAAGCATGCGTGCAGCATCTCTGGTAGTTAGTATATTACGCTGGTAGTTAGTATAATAAAGTATATCTTGAGCTTGGCCACCAAGTGAATTTATGAATGCATCTCTCGTATTGTCTAGCAAGCAGGGTCTGAGAAGGGAGTCGCACTGAAATTAAGGACCTTTTT
This sequence comes from Capitella teleta, assembly GCA_000328365.1. Taxonomy (NCBI): domain Eukaryota; kingdom Metazoa; phylum Annelida; class Polychaeta; family Capitellidae; genus Capitella; species Capitella teleta. Next base: position 465,806 of record KB309292.1, read on the forward strand.
AGGACTCTACAGTGTTTTGGGCAATAATCAGGAATTCTCAAGGCCCTTAAAACTACGATTTCAATTTTAAGGAATTTAAGGACTTTTTAAGGACCCGCGGATACCATGCTCAAAATTATTCGATAAGATTCTCACGTTGCCTGACTGTGTGATGATTGATTCTCTTCATCGGCACCCTCCTCTTCTCCTCCTTTCTCCTCCTCCTCTTCTCCTCCTTCCTCCTCTTCTCGTTCTCCTCCCTCCTCTCCACCACCACCTTCTTCCTCCTCCACTTCTCCTTCCTCCTCTGCTCCTCCTTCTTCCTCTTCTCCTGCTCCTTCCTCCTCTTCAAGAACCTCTGCCTCCTCCTGAATTTTCTCCTCAGGAGGAAGCGTTATTTGTGCTTCCACCTGGTGACTTTCGTCTACACTATTCAGACTACGGAACGTTTCATTATATTCCACAGTGTAATTTTGTTGCATTGATTGTTGAATGAGAGGAATTTCTGGTGATTTTTCAATGGTCAAAGTGTGAATGACTTCCGGAGAAGCAGCACGTGCGTTTTGAGATCGAATATGCTAAAATATAAATTCACAATAATTATTTTAAATCATACAATCCCATCAAACCACATACCTGTGTTTCCTTTTCATAAATGGATTCTTCCAACCCATCATCCCCCAAAATGAACTTTTCCAACTGGTCATCACCCTTTGCAATAAATTCTTTCAACCCAACACCCCTCTTAATGGGACTATCCTGCTCTCCCTCTGTGCTAGTGATGGATTCCTCCAGGGTGTCCAGTGCTTTATGAATGTCAACCATAGCTCCTTCTTCTGAGGCAAAACTTGAATCCATTTCTTTGCTCTGAACTTTTGCCCTTTCCATGATGTCATGTAATTCCTCTGGATCACTTGTTACAACGTGCTCCTCATTCAGCAATTCCTCTTCGTTTTCTTCCAGAATTGACGTCTTCACTGAAATATCTGTAACAAATTTGAATATGATTTTCCTCTTCGAATTATTTTCTCTTTTCAGCTTTACACTTTGGTTTATATGATTTAATATTAATATAAGAATCAAACAAGATAATAAATGAAATTTCACCTTTGACATTGTGTCGCATGGCAGAAAAATCAAGCATGTGGCGCCCTGCCTTCAACTTTGACCTCTGCATGGTTTTGGTAAGAGGGACGTCCATGTAATGCGAGAGGAACGACTGAGACCCAGACGCCTCTCCCTCACTCGAAAGAGAATCCGGCGATGAATGATGGCTTGATTCTGAGGTCACTGGATTGCTACTGCCCGCACCTACATGCAACAGAAAATAGAGAAGAGTATCATTCAAGAATTTTCTTATATTAAAATTAAGGTAATTGAAGAACAAAATTATTGAAATTTTTCAGAACCTTGGCGATCGATGAGATCACTGACAACATGTCTTCCTGCCTTCAATCCCTTTTCTTGCCAAGTCGGCCGCCTCTCAGCAAAATGTCCAAGAAACGTTTCATTCGCGTTAGTCCTGTTAGCAGAAATGCTGTCATCGGCCTCTTCTCCAACTTGAGAGTGGAACAGAGATCCATCCAACGGGAGAGAGAGGGAGGAGGATTTGGCGTTCACCATGGATTCATCAGGAGCTGAAAATAGAGGTTAAACGGTGGTCACACACAGGGATGCACGGAACTTAAAATTTGCCGGAACCCGGAAGGAGGGTTCCGGGAGGCTTGCTCCAGCCGGAACCGGAACGAGTGTCTCAGTATAACAAAACAGGAAAAAAATGCCTGTCATCAAATTCACATGCATGATGGTCTCATAACTTAATTGAATGAAGCAGCAACAAAGAGTTGCATGGACGGATGTTTTACTAACACATGTATATTCAATTGATCGCAATCACTCAATCACTGATTATATTATAATAAACTGATTACATTTTTTTGGCGAATTAAAGGGAGGGAGAACTGGTTAAAAATGGACTTTGAGTCGTTATTTGATGCACCAAAAAATGATTTCTATGCCTGGTCCACACAAGGAATATCATCGCTAACGATTTCGCGGGAGATATATTGCTAATTAGGCGTGACGTCAGGAGCTGTGATGAAACACCGAGTTCCCCATCTTTTACAATGGGCCTCGTCATATCAGCGTGTCTTGCGACTAAACCCCTGGATATTTTTTTTATTTTATTTTCGGAAATAGATAGAATAATCATTTTGCCACCAGTCAGGCGCGAACATTTTTTTTTTTTTCGCTATTTTTCTTATTTTAACAAGCGATTTTCTAGGACACCTACCATGTTTCTAATCCTAAAACAGTAAAAAGGTCAGCCAGAGTGCACCACGCATGCGCTTTCGCTTCGTAAACAACAAAGATGTCCTTTTATGGCGAAGATGATCTGCTCTGATTGGCTGAAATCGATAGCTTCACGAGGGGAACGGGACCAATCACGGCAAGCCATCAGCTGACGTTTGTCTCCTACACTTCGCAATGGAGGCCATTCTCCCGTAGGCGCAATGCTAACCCCGATATTCGGAATGCATTATTTCCTTACGCTTGCATCCAGGCATGGTGTTCTTGACACGGAATGCTATCAATTGGTGCTATGAGTCAATAGAACATCACTTAAAATTTAGTTCCCCATCCCTTTAAGTGTTGTCCATGAATGGGCTATAATATTCAGCTATTCACAAAAGTTAACCAGATGAGATGATGTAAACTGCAATTGGATTTCATTTCAACTTATTGATGCAATGAAAACTATTCTTGAACGCTGTAGTGTACACACCGAACAAGCACTGGCAAACAGTGAATGCATGCTGACAAGAGTTAACATCCCCGAAGCCCCTACAAGGATGAAGGCACTGCAGCCACGTTAACCCCATGCAATGTTTATTTTAGGCAGCTGGCTCCTCCCGTGTGTGGATAGTATTTAAATGAGTAATCAACCCATTCACACTTAAGTGCTTCTTAAAAAAAGAAATGAATACTGTGATAACCAGAGTGATTACACAATTAATTGAAGGAACAAAGCTCAAAGTTTCTCAGCAGCCGGAGTCGGAACCCTGAATTCCGTGCATCCCTAGTTATACATCACAAAGAGCGAACCTTGGCTGAGTAGACCTGTTATCATTGTACGCGGGGTAAGCTTCTTCACTGCTTTCGAATCTTCCTTCCGTAAACTGTTCAACGTGGCTGTCTTCCTTAGCATCTCAGAGTCACTCCGTCTGGATGACCTAAAGGTTTTGGAAATTGAATTCAACAAGTTAATCCAATTATATCAATAGTGGATATGCTACCTTCTTCGGGCAGATCTACGAGTGGGAGGAGTCGAATCAATGCGAGATTTCTTCCTCTGAATGGGCTCCTCTGTACCTCGCTCTTCGACAAGCGCCTGGATCTGAGAGAAGAGTGAAACAGCATTTCTGATTTCATTGCATGTATCGCTAAAACTTGAATTTAGAGTTAAGCATACATAGCTTTTTTACTTGTTAAGTTGATGCAACAAGATTGAATTAATCTTTTTGCATCAACTTATCAATGCAGCTACTGAATTAATCAATAAATGATTAATTCAGTAAGTTGAGTAACTACTAACGGAGCACTTGTCATATAACCCCGGGCCCCAAATCATGCAATTGGGGGGAGTGTGCTATGAATTTTTAGGGCGGTTTAAACGTGAATGGTGAAGGACTCTTTCATGTGTGCGTAGTAATGCCTTCATGCCATGAAGAATGTACGTGTTGTTAGGTTTGTTTATACGTAGAAATACAACAATGGTGGATTATTGTCGATTCGGTACACTTGTCATATTAACCCGGACCCACGAACACGGAAGAATACATTCAACATAAGCCAAGTTAAACGGTTGTCACGTGACACAACAAAGCCACGTGCTTCTCCAATACCACACATCTTATCAGGTCATGAGGTCACATTATATTATAATGACCTAGCATTCACCGTGCTTATAATGCACACATAACTCAACACCTTTATCGACTTCCGCGCTGGCGCAATCGGATTCCCCCCAATTGCATGATTTGGGGTCCGGGTTGATATGACAAGTGCTTCAAAGTAAGTTTTATAAGATGTATATATAGTTAGTAAGTTACCAATACCAGTTACGTCTTTCATGCTTTCATTAGCTATATATTAAGCGTTTTGGGGGTCCGGGGTTATATGTGTATGAATTGCTCCGCTACCCTTGGGGAGCTAATGACAAGTGTCTCAAATGAACCCTACTAACAACATAGCTAGACGCAGAGACGTCTTTTTTCCCCGCACGGGGGAAATACTGCATAGCATGATATGATGATTATGATAGCGACATACGTCACATACCATAGTACGTGGGGTGACAGTGGAGTCATTAACTTGGCTCCTTTTCCGCTGCCTGGTTTCCATGACAACTTCGCCTAATATTCGCAAGTATTTATACACAATAAACCTCGTAATATCAGCATTCAAATCGAAATAAAAGCTAAAAATTAAAGTTTGTTTTCATCCAAATTTATCCGCTTCACGCCAAATCTCGTAAAGTCTCGTGCGATACCGCTCGGATCGCGCGAGATTTCGTACGAGATTTCGTCCGCCATGCTTCTTTGAAAAGGAGACGAAAAGCAAAGAATTTCGAAGGTGGTCGATTTATGCGCCGAAACAGCCGACCTGTGCCATAACAGCTCATTGTATCAGCTGCCGATCACAGATTAAAACATAATGGCTCAAGCTGCAGCCAAGAAAGAGGCATGGGACGTTCTGGGAGAAGCTTTCGTCCGGCAGTATTATACGATCATGGATTCTGGATTGGCGGGCAGAGAAGAACTTATTCGGTTGTATGCGGTGAGCGAAATCTGAAATTATGGAATAGCCTAGTTACAATGGTTGTGGCTGAGGTCTGTTTCTGCCTGGTATGACTTCACCTGGCTTACGGTCTTAGGGTAATCTGGTAACTTCAACTTGCGGATACTGTAGGTTACTGAACTTAGTACTTACTGGTAGGTTTAAAAGTTAGGTTACAAGGTCAGGTGAAGGTATATGCACAAAAATTTCAAATTCATTTGATAGCTTGTGATCTAAATAAGATAAAACTGAAAGAATTTTAAGTTTACTTCTCAGGCTTCTCTAGATCAAAAGTTATTTAATTCTTAGTGGGTAAAATTCGTGAATTCTTTGGTGAAGCACGTTAACATGTATTACATGTTAACGTGCTTCACTTGCACATTACTTTACATGATGTAAAGTAATGGGATTTGAGATTTTGACTTGGACCCAAAGATCTGGCCGCGGTTGCGATCCCACAAACAACCATATCTCAGCCATTAATTAAGATAGAAACAAATGGTTTGCAGCATTGTAATCAGCTTGAAATGACCTTTGAAGCACATAACAATGAAAGCTATAGGTAGTCTGACATAATAATGAGTGCCAGTTGAAAAATATTGAAAATTTAACAAGAATTCAAAGAGTCGACCGAGTGTAAGTTCCCACAAAGAACTGTATCTCAGCATTTATTCAAGATAGAAATAAAAAGTTAGCAGCATTGAAATCAGCTTTAAAATTAAATGGTCTTTAAATGCCAATAAGAATGAAAGCTATAGCTTACCTATCATAATGAGTGCAGGTTGAAGGATCATTAATGTTGAACCAATAATGCACCCATACATATATTGAGGCTTGTCCCAAAATGACAGGTTGGTGACAGGAGAATGCATGCCACATTGAGACAACAGTACCTGAAGGAGTAAGGTAAGTCTACCTGTCCCACCAGCTGCATAACCATGTTACTATCTCTTGTCCTCACGTGTAAGTTAAGTAATGGGTGAGTCAACTGANTAAACAATTTACATTTTTAT
>KB309292.1:471686-501492 GCA_000328365.1 Capitella teleta
GGCGCAGTCAGTTCATAGCAATTATTGTTCTATAGAATGTTTGAAATAATTCAAGTTGCTAAATCGCCAAGTAGGGGGCCTCCATGTACTAGTCTATATTAACTGTTCAATTTCAAACATGGTTCAAGGTCGAGAAAGTGATAAAATTCAGTGCTATTTGTGGTTCACACGAAAACTGCAATTGACAAAGCTGTCACGTGTAATGGTGTTGAAAAATAAGCACAAAGGGAGATAGTCAACAACGCGTGGTTACATCACTTTTACGTGATGACTGAAGAGATTGAAGGGCATAGAATTGTGTTTATTTAAAACAAATCAGATTTAGCGCATTGTTGACGTCGTGTAATCTTGTAATTGACATCGTTCAGCTTCAGTGAGCAGCGCTTGTGTGCGGAATGGCTGTGCGCTACGCTCACTGTGCACTCGAAACGGACACTTTAATTTTACACTATCCGTGTTTTAATTATTCGTGTTGAAACACGGATCACAGATAGTACTGAACACCCCCAATATCCGTGCTGTCACGGATATCGGACACGGATATCCGCCCAGCCCTAAATTTAACAAGAATTCAAAGAGTCGACCGAGTGTAAGTTCCCACAAAGAACTGTATCTCAGCATTTATTCAAGATAGAAATAAAAAGTTAGCAGCATTGAAATCAGCTTTAAAATTAAATGGTCTTTAAATGCCAATAAGAATGAAAGCTATAGCTTACCTATCTTAATGAGTGCAGGTTGAAGGATCATTAATGTTGAACCAATAATGCACCCATACATATATTGAGGCTTGTCCCAAAATGACAGGTTGGTGAGAATGCATGCCACATTGAGACAACAGTACCTGAAGGAGTAAGGTAAGTCTACCTGTCCCACCAGCTGCATAACCATGTTACTATCTCTTGTCCTCACGTGTAAGTTAAGTAATGGGTGAGTCAACTGATAAAACAAATTTACATTTTTTATGTATTTTTTGTTGTACAATAGGATGCTGAAATTATACATAAAAATAACAGATATAAATTATATATTTGCTTGTATTACTGAAATTACTGGGGAAAATAAAAGGAAAAAGAGAAGCATAATTCAGGTCTGATTTCAGGACAAGTAGCCAACCAGCCCCGAGTAACCTCACCATAATGACCAATTCATTCTGAGAATTTTCCCATTTACATTTTCAATTATATTTATTTATTCAATTATTAATACCTTATTACTGTGTATAATTAAAAAATGAGTAGTAATCATGTTGTAAACATTCACAGCTAGAGTTGTTCGACACCGACATATCAGAGCTTTACCGATACTGATATGTCGGAAGGGGCAATATTGGCGACACCGACATTAAAGCAAGCCACGCTGTGACTATAATAGTCGGTCTATACAATCACAGATTACGCAATAAGGAAGCTCGGGCGACGCTAATAGGCGGTGTTTGAATAGCTGAGCCTTATGTCGATGGCACTCGATGCATTAAAACAGCTGCACTGATCAGCGAAAATACCACAAGTCATATTCAGCATAGTGAGGCTTCTAGGCTTCTTGCTGTTTATTTTCAGGTTCAAGCGCATTAAGATTCGCATTCAAAAACACTAGTGTCTCCAGATTATGCGATGAGAGGAGGGTTCGCTTTTCTGTGAAGATATTTCCACAAGTGCTGAACACACGTTCAGAGTCAACACTTGTGGCTGGTGCAGACAAGTAGCGCCTGGCAGCCTTCGCCAGGAGGGGGAAGCGGGCTTGATGATCCCTCCACCACTTCAAGATGTCGTCGTCATTAGGCCGCCCAGCGCACTTGTAGTTCGCGATTTCTGTTGCAAAGGCGTCGTTTGCGTCGGCCTGAGCAGGGAAGAGATTTACGATGCGCTGCCACATGGAGGAGAGCTGCGAGCTCAGGTCGGGTTCTATCCGGGGTCCTCTGAGCGTCATTCTGAAGGTGCTCCTCCACTGCGGCCAGGGTGCTCTCGCTCTGGAAGACATGGTGCTTCCATCGAGGGTCCAGGAATGTCGCCACACGGCCACAGCAAGGAGCATGTTGTCTTCAATCCCCTCCTGACGTTGCCTCACCCTGGCTATAAGGTGATCCTTCAGGGAGCCAGCGCCTTCATCGGCTATGTTTTGAATCTCCTTGACCAGCATTACGAAGGCAGGGATGTGCAAACTGGCGCACGCTGATGACTTGCTTATGTCCTTAGTGATGACCTCGAAGGGGCCCAGCAACCGTGCAGTCTTCGCCCTAACTTTTCATAACTTGTAAAGAAGAATACAAGACAAGAAATAAGTTCAAATAATCCACAAACATTAATGCATAAATGTGTATTCTGATCTATTAATCTATTTCAAACTTCTGCCGGTAGTCCTAGTGTTTCCGTGCAAGCTGCCACCCCTGCTACTACTAATAGGTTTAACCAGGCTGTTGATTCCCGAGTGCCCACAGGGAAGAGAGTCAATTAGATATGCATCGATAACAGTCAAGCAATTTCACGCCGTTTGTTTGCAGCGCCTATTACCACACAGAGCACTCGAATTAAGTTGATCGGCAATAATATAATCTATGCATACTGCAGCATTCTTTTTAACTTCTGCTCCTCAATAATACAAGTGTAGTACCATATAGCAACTTAATAGCTCACCTTTTCCAAAAGGTTCCACTCGTCCAGCATGATGTTGAGGTACGTTGCAATGTTGATGGAGGAGTGGCCTTCTGAGAACTCGGTTACATAAAGTACCGCCATCTTCCTCTCGAAGGCCGGTGAGACTGATGAAGCTCACATTCGTGTAATCTGCGGTCCAAATGTCCGAGGTAAAGCTGATCCATTCAGCGTCGTCGAGGCAGCTCCTGATGTTCTCCTTAACGTCGGCAGTCAGCACTGGGAGTCCAGTATTCGTCAACCACTTGCGCCCAGGCAGTTCGAAGCGCGGTTCAAGTCCCTCGATAAACTCCCGGAACCCGCCTTTTTCAACGATGCGCAGTGGCTGCATGTCCTTGGCGACAAACTCCACCAGTCGTCGAGCATTCTCTTGCCAAAGAGCTTCTTCTTGTCGCCACTTCCGCTTCTTGGAAGACATCTCGTCTAGGGTAGCCTGCTTCAGCTGCGGCTGCTTCGACTTGGGGGTCGTTGGCGCTGCATCTTCACCCTTGATTGCGACGTACTTGGCGTGATGGTGGTTCTCCAGGTGCAAGCCCATCGAGGTGGTGTTGAATTGGCTTCTTCCCACCACAGCTCACGCGCTTGCTGCACAGCTGGCAGATGTCGAACGCGGTGTCATTTGGGTCCACGCTGAAGTGTCGCCAGTTCGGACTGGATTTTCTAGGCATGATGATGAATTCGGAACGTGTCTGGGTCAGAGATATCTCGATGATGAACTGATACGGATCATCTCGGTAAGGCCTTGTTTTATACAGGGCGCTCCCTGTTAACCGTTATCGAAGCAACAGCTTAATTAACCGTCACGAGCACGACGTGGACTCAATTCGCATGCCTCGTGTCGTCGACTCGTAGTCGCTCGCTTACTACGCATGAATGGCTTCTAGGCTAACAGTTACACAATATGCGCATAGGGGAAGGAAGGCTGGGGATGAGATGATATAGGTTTGAAATCGGTTTGAAAATCTCGGTGAATTTACTGACACCGACTATTGGTAAAAAGCCCCGACATTACCGATACCGATATTGTCAATGTCGGTGTCGAACAACTCTATTCACAGCAAGCAGTTGAAAAACAAAAACAAAAGTCACTGAGTTAGCAGCCAGGCTTGAAAAATATGACCCAGCTAAAATACATTCAGCTGATGATAAATTGCCAAACTAATTATTAAATCAGAATATTATGTTCATAAATTGTTATTTAGTAACATTTACTACATAGACAACATCAGAAACTAGTTTGCAGGCCCCGAAAAGACCGATTCATAGCTCCGTTAGTGGAGCTGCGAATGATCGAATGACCTCATTGACCCGCGCCAAAATAGGTTGCTATGGTAACAGGTGAACACAAATGATTTGGCAATGCATTTGTAAACGGACCATTGTATCAATTTTGTTACAATTAGAAGTTTTGTCTTTTCAGCCTGACGCCATGTTTACGTTTGAGGAGCACAGGGCCATGGGAACTGATAACATTAAGAAGGTGCTAACGGTAATTATCCCCTCAACTCTCTTTCTCTCGTTATTTGACCAGAGTTCTTTTCAGGAAAAACTAACATTTCAAACAATTTCGCACATTGTCACGAAAATGGACTGTCAACCAACAGCGGAACAAGGGGTCATCATCCTTGTAACCGGCCGACTGCAGGTGCGTTTCAATATTAAAAGGAATGACGAAAAAATCTATGAAATTTACCCCTTGCAGACTGATAGCGATCAACCCCACGCTTATGGACAGACGTTTTATATCAAGCCTGTCGCTGGGTCATACTTTTTATCACACGATATTTTTAGACTTTCGCTACACAATTCATAAGCGAAAATCATCCTCTCATCTATGATAAGTTTAAAACAAACAAAAACACCCTTCTCTCTGTTCATATTTACATTTTTTTTTTTTTTTTGATTTTTTTTTCTCCTGCCTGCCTGAAACGTGACCTGACCCCTCTTCTTTTCTGCTGCTGGGGATTGTAGTTATTAATTGGTTCATTTAGCTTTTTTTCCCGCGGAAGATACCTCCCATTTCTTCCTTCACCCGCATCCAATTTGCATATTTTTTCTAAACAATAAACCAGTTTTCCTTTGATTTGTGTATTTATTCAGTTTTTTTTTTTCTCTATGATTAAATTAGTCCATGCTGTGCCATTTTAATTAGAATTTGTTTCTATTAACATGTACCTGGTAGCATCACAACTCAATTGATTATTATTAAATCACAAAATGCCAAAAATGGAGCTTGCTGCTCAAGTTTTCAAGTTATGAGCATTTTAGTTACCATATCCCTGTAATGGTAAACTGGACATTTTGGTTTAGTTCCTGGGCTGGGAAATTGATCATTCTCTCAATTTTGATGAAAACAGGACATGTTATGCATCAATAGAAAGCTCATGACCTCAAAAATACAATTATCACTCTCTCGATGAATTTGGATGCCATTTCGACTACCATTTTGGAATTTTTTTTCAAAATGCCTGCTACCTCTCATCTGATACAGCCTATCTCAGCCCCCAGGTCATCCATTACATAAACATAATATATTTTTAATATATTATATACATCATAATATACTGTCGTAATATATATATACACTATAATATACAAACATACAGTTTTGGTGACCAATCTTACCAAGTCATACATCACTGACATTGACACATTGGTAGTGGTTTATATATGTCAAAATGACGGAATATTCCGGAAATTAGCGGCCATCTTATTTTTCACTGCTCTCTCTCTAAGGTGAATTTCTTAGTATCTGGTATCTTTGTGTATACAGAAACACAATTAGTGCATTTCAATCAATTGCACTGATTTAAAATGGTATAATGTGGTTCAATAAGAACAAAAAAATTCCTGCCCGTAGCTGCCAAGGATTGTTGCTCACTGCTCGTGTCAGAATGTGATGACTTTGGAGACAAGAACATGCTATGCTAGTACATGTACATGTACATACTAGTATGCATATATATGTAAAATAATATAAAATACAACATGTATAAAAATTATTATTGGTGACCGGATCCCTTTGAAAAGTTACTGTTGTATACAGAAAATATTTAACATTTTAACATTCATATTCAAGATTAGGGTCTAGATTTTTTCAAGCGGAATACATGTAGGCCCTACAGGTACATGTGCCGACAAGGAACTGGTAAGAAAGCCGACTCCCTATCTCCCAATTGTAATTGCTTATAGGGCAACCGGTGGTGCCACTCGTGCAGTGAGTATTCATATTGTTAGTTTAATCTGAATATTGCATTGGGAATAATAAAAAAATTACTCATTAAATTGACTGAGCAATCACAGCTGCATGAGCTCATTGAATACTAATTATTTACTAATTAATTCGGGAATTATTCGTTCATATTTAATTTGATACATGCTTTAAAAGTTGATAGTGGAAGAGCTAAATCTATGGAATATTTTTGCTGACTGCAAATAATATATTTTGTTGAAAATAGTGCTTCGCTGCTAATGTACTTGAAACCACAGATGCTTGTGGCACCACTTTCTGGCTTACAACATGAGCACGTGCTAATATTGACATCACGTGGGTGGTAATCCGTGACGTCATTACATGAGTGCATTGTGGGATACTTTTTGTTTACCGAATATTCTGTTTGACCCAAATAATTTTTGTCGGAGAATAAATCATCTTTAACGATCGAGATCTGCGCCCTTGGGTGATTTTATTTTTGCTTAATCTACTTAAGATTGCTGTGGCCGAACTCTGGATCTGAGTTATTCTGATTTAACTCGAAGAAAGCGAATTTCTCTTTGCGGATTTCGCTTCTCTGTCAATGGCAGAAAATCGCCTTCAAGTTCAAGAATCGAAAAAGAATCGAAAATCGTCAACTTCGGTCGAAGCCTCTTCGCAAATGTCCCTGTCCAGTTCGCTGTCTTCTGGCAAACCGTGTCGGCCTCTCAAAAGTATTTACACGAACTGTCTCTTAAATAATCAACAGTAAAGATTAACATCGCGATCAGCTGATCTCATCATCTGTGTCAACATTCTCAACTTCTGTCTTTTCTCAAGGACTTTCGCTGCTCAAAATTTGAGTGAATTCATTTCAAAATATTGTAATCATCTATTCAACTGATCACTTGAATCTCTCGTGGATTTGTAATTATTTAGACTGTGATAATTAATTCTGGTTGGGTGCAAATCGAGATCATCCAAGTACCAAGTAAGGCAAGTTCAAAATCACCATGAAGCTTCTAGATAACGCCAAGTTTGAAGCTGTCACCAGTGCTCTCTCTGTCGTCAATGGCGACTGCAAAATCGACGGAAGGTTTGTCATATTAATAAAATAAGAATAAAATAAATAACCAACAATAATATCTTCCAGAATTGAGAGTTACAGCTGCAAAATGGCTGGTAACGACAAACGCCTGTTTAAAACCTTGAGCACAGAGCCAGGGATGGCGCCCAACGACCTGCAAGCGCTGTCTCCACCTCAGAGCGTGCTGTCACACAGCCCCAGCAGACATTACAGCCGAAGCCAGAGTGATGAGGGGGAGGGTCACTTGTGCGACACGATCTCAACGAAGACCCTCTTCCACCTCATCTCAACCCTCAACGCTTCCTTTAACCCTGATTACGACTTCAGCAACGCAAAAAGTGGTGAATTCTCCAAGGAACCCAGTCTAACCGTAAGCGATATTAGCCTATTTTTATATTTATAAATTATGCCGTAACCTCTTTTTGTTTAATTTTATTTAATACAGTGGGTAGCAAACGCCGTTGACAGCCAGCTGTTTGCAGCCGCAGGAGAGTCGTTCAGTACTCTGAAGCAGCAGCTGTGGAGTACACTGGATGAGGAAATCTCTCTCACGGACTGCGACATCTACAGGTGCTGAATGGGTGCTGAATGTTTTGACATCTTTTAATACTTACTTTTTTTTTCAGCTATAACCCAGATTTAAACTCTGACCCCTATGGAGAGGAAGGAAGTATTTGGTCGTTCAATTACTTCTTCTACAACAAGAAACTGAAACGAATTGTTTTCTTCACTTGTAAAGCAACGAGGTGGGTGACCAGCATCAATTAAATGTATATTGTGCTTGGATATTATTTTGGGATATTTTATCAAGTGTCAAAAGTTTAGTTGGTTTTGAGTTGTAGAAAATGTGATTTTTACATATGCATGCTTCTTTTTATGCTTCATTTCTACTCTAATGTTGTGATGTAAAGTGTTTGAGTTCAGCTCTCAAATGTTTGCTTGTTACATTGCACTGTTACTCTTGCTGGTGATTCTCTGCTGTCGTTCAAAAGCTTCTGTAATAATTACAGCCAGTTTTCTAACACCCTAAATCAATATGATCAGCAGACGTCTAGAAATCAATCATTGGAAATCAGCCAAAGTTGATATTACTATTCCCAATGGAAGAAGTCCTTGCAGATAACGACCTAATAGCTAATTGCATGTCGTTCGTTGACTGTTGTTGTCACTGCACCATTCATTTCAGTGCGGCTCTTCCCCTGGCCATCGATTCAGGTGTTGGGAGTGATCTTGGTTTGGACTTTGATGATATGGAGTACGACCTTTATGATGAGGAGTGAGTCGTGTGTGATTGTAGCGAGCGATATTATTCTTACATTATTTCATGCATTGTATTAAAGTCTGTATTTTGCTTTTATCTCATTTTGTTTAATGTCTGTGCTTCATGAATTTCACCTGGTTCAATATTTAATTTGCTGAATTAATAGGTATTGCCATTGATTTAATGAGTATATGAGTTTCTGCTCAATTAGGTTTTAATTTTATTTTAATTTCATTTGCATTTTATTTTTTTATTTTTTTGCACACAGTAACACTTAATTGCTTTGATTATATTTAACCCAAATTGACGAATGAATTTCATTTCTTTGCAGTCGCAACACTCCAGTTGGTGAAGCCTACTGAAATCATCGCGTTTTGGAATTTTGCCAAATTCCTTTCATTTTTTTGTAATATTTGGATAGTTCTCCATTTTTACTATGGCAACTGCTCTGTTGCTAAGGAAATGGTTGCTATGGGAGTCATATTATTGAGGTTTTATTCTTATTTTGAGTAAGTATCCAGCGTGCATTTTTTAAGACATGTATTCATTTGTTCCCAGTTCGCAGTTTTTTTTTGTTTTTTTTTTTTTCACTTTGATTCACAAAATCGGTTTTATTTCCCTGGTGACTTCTCACTGTTTGATGTAGAACTCATCTGTTTGATATTGTGCTTATTTTCATTTATACCCCTCATAGTATTCACCCATATTAGATCAGAACATATACATTTGTATATAACCATTTTGATAGGTAGGGAAGGAGGATTTATTTTAATTTTTTTTCCAGAAAATTTGAATTTTGTCCAACACAGGCAGCAGAAGACTATTCCTCTGATTTTGTTTTTTTCGTCATTTTCTCAGAAATTTTCTTTTTCCGATGGGAATGGGGGAAAAAGGACTGAATTGTGCTTATACCAGAGGGGAGTCATAACTTATTCTGGGTTTGTAGTTATGTGAAGTAACTTCTCCTGTTTTCTCTTGGTTTTTTTTTTCTTCTTTTTTTACACTGACTTGATTAAAATGTTTAGATATTCCTGTTAATTGTGTGTTTTGTTAATTCTTTTTCATGGTTTTTCAATTTTAATCATCATTGAGGAAGGCTACCAGAATTCAGCATCTGAAGATTATTCTTGTATTTATTGATTATAATCCATAAGATTAACTTGCGCCCTTTTCAGCTGGCAATTGCTGGTACACATGCAAATCCGCAATTGAAACAAACATGTAAAGCCATAATTCTACATGTTATATAACTACCTTCTACCTGGAAATCTGGAATTCCCTGAGTGATTGTTCCATCTGGGACCATTTATTTCCAAGTAAACAACTGTTTCGTTTGCATTTCAAACGAAACAGTTGAGTTGAAACAAATGAAGTGAACATTTTACTACGCTGCCTCCTCATTCTTGATCAATGGTCGACTTAAACTTCACATCTGAGTAGTTCCTTCAGAACACTCACACCGTACTTATCCTTTTTCGATGCATTGGTGACGTGCTATTTCTACTCATAGATATGGAAATGAGCTTACTCCTAAACAAGATGGGACATCGGTCTATTTCCCTATTGTGAAAAAATGGTCATATAGCGTGTCCCGGTGTGCCGAAATGTGAATCTGCAATAATCAACATCATGATGTCGATTATTGTCGATTAACTGCATTCACAGCAAATACATGTACCAGCACCATGGTCATTCCATAGACCGTGTTCACAATCGGCCCATACCATGGCCGCATATCTATCATGCACTTGAGTTAGAAATAATATGAGAGTTGATCTACAATTGCCTTGTTTATTCATCTACTATTATTTTAATTACATTTTAACGAGACGGTCTGCTGTCTGTCTAATCGGAGGGGAAAGTCACGGTTTTCGCTTTAATGAAACTGGCCGCTTTCGGCTGGAAGAAGGAAGGACAATTCGAGCGGCAGTAACGTACGCTGGCTATTTACATTTCTTCATCAAATGCGAAAATGTCGGAGAAGGATTAGCGAAGCTCGCCATCGGCACTCGCTACTGTAAGCTCGGAGGATCTTTAATTGAAATTGGCCTAGTCACTCTTAAGACTCGGCAATGTTCGGTTTGGGGTTCGGCCTCACTCGGTAAACTGCTTTGCACATAGCCTTTTGCTACGTACAGAGCCACTATATATACGTAGATAGTCGGGTCAAGTTTATTGCTCGACGATATTACAAAGAATCACTGAAAAGGGGGAGGCCCTGTCACTGTCGGAAACCAAAGCTCTGTTAAAACGAGGTGCTTAACGGGGACATAGATTTATGACATGCCAAATAACGCTGTTTAGCGCGGCCGTTGTTAGAGCATTAGACGTTATAACTTACGATATGGTTCGACTGTAGGCCTACTCCCAAAAACGGCGCATTCCAAAATTCACAATCGATTTTGGTCGTAAGATTATTGGAATTGTAATACATGTACATAGCTAAGCATTTTAACTGGATTAAGAGGTTTATTCGTTTATTTTGCGTAGGCCTATAGCAGCTACCATGCAGTGGATCCAAGGAAAGGAACAGCTATACCTCGATGAATCCAACGTACGGTAACAGGAACGCCGAGGGTGGCTGCAAACAGCTTCTAGTCTCGTTCGCCCAAGCTGAGTCTCTTCTCGAGGACAACCATGTACATGGTATTGACTGAAGTGAAGAAAACCAGCAAGGCTTGGGCCATGCAAAATGTTTGTAGAAAGAATGCGAATGACACGCACACAGGGTCTGGGGGGTTGTCCAGCACTGTTAGCATTTAGCCATGGTCAAGCTCATGCGCTATGTTAAGCCATCAATCATACACGGCCAGGTAAACAACTAATCGATCACAAAACCAGAGGTTCTTGACAGTGTGGGCAGAGATATCCCGTTGGACCAAAACTCCACTCATCCTCATCAATGAGAATTTTAACTGCCGCTTGGATGACTGTTTTGAATAAAAAAATTTGATGTGCCAATGAGGCATGAGGCATGATGGAGTTTTACGGCTCCACCCAACCCATTCGGTGATACGGGTGCCAAAACAGAAGCCCGGGAGCAGGGTTTCCCTCTGCTCTTATCGATAAATCCCAAGGGTTCTTTATCTTGCATATACTACCATTGATACTACCATACTACACGTGTCTCTCACATTTGTCCAACGTTTTGTGTTTGCTGTTGACAGTAGTACATACGCATTACCCGTTAATCCGCCGAAGTCTGCGAGCATCCTGTTAGATTGCGGAGACCTCGCTCATGAAAAGTTGCAATCTCCACGCCGCCAACTTCGCGGTTGAAAATCGAGCAACGTTCTCTTAATATCAGAATAAGCATCGAAATGAATTAATTTGACTAAATGTTCAGGTACCAAATACGAATAATACAATAAAGTATAAACACTATTTATTGCAATAGCATTTGCGGGTGATACATTCAGTAACACAATAAATACATAAAAGTGGTTGAGAGTCCTGAAGGTCTACGCACTTGTGTATATATACATTATACACTGTATTAATCTATCAACTTCAAAGTGTATAAATTTTAATGAGTATATCAACTAAACAGAGCGTGAGTGAGAGAAAAGAAACGAAAGAGAAAACAAAAATCATTTACAAGCGAATGACGTCTGCCTGTTGTCTGTCGTCCATCTGGTAGGCATCAGGAGTCTTCTCTTCCTCCTTCTTCTTCTTCTCCTTAGTCGTTACGATGCCCAGGATGACGTAGTCGAGTATTTCCACGACACTGATGATGCTGGCACCCAGAAGCAGACCCATGAAGCCTCCAACATCACCTGATTGTAAAGAATATCAAGCATATGTATATAATTATGACAAATAATAATTTAACATTGTAAGGTGTACTTACTAAAGAAGCTGGAGAGGGAGTACTCTACTGACTGTTTCGTGTGTTGGAAGCTAAAGTCTTTGAAGTACACATCAAGCTCAATCAAGTTGGATCTATTTGAGAACATTCAACTACAAAACAAATAAAGCTTATGTTACTTACGTGACAAAGTCAGAATCGATTTTGTATTCCTTCTCAAGATCACCCTGTAAATCACTCAAGGCTGCGGCCGACTTCTTCAGCTCATTCACCTCATCGGCAATGCTCTCTAAGATGGCATTGGCGTTGTCAAGCAGGGTATTCAGATATAGCCTCACGTTCTCACTGACAATCTGCTCTGCTTGAGCGGAGTAGAAAGCAGACAGGCCGGATGAGATAACCGATAACCCACGCTCTTCACTGTATGCAAAATCAATGATATCCGACGACATAAGATTGGGAAATGGTTTACGCCATAAGCGAAACTGCCGCACGAGTTTTGTAACATTTGTGCTCTGAGATGGGAAATAGTCTTCTATCAATGTCGCCTGTTTGACCACGCCCATGTAGTACTTGACAAAGCTGGTCTGCATTTCTTGCAGAGCATTCTGCATGGGCGATATCATCGTTCGGTCAATGGTACTGGAGAACTCTTGTAAGTACTCGATGACTTGTTCTGCGTTGGCCCTCGTGCTGTTCATGACATTCATGACACTGCTTGATGAAGCACCAAGGTTCTTCAGCAAGTCTTCTAAATTGCCCAACATGTCATCAATCAATTCAAAGCGCTCTCTCAATGTGAGGCTGACGGTCAGGTCAACCCCTGCCATAGTTGGAATCAAAGGCATCTCTGCAAGTAGGAAGTCCTCGTAAATAGACAAGCACTCGTTCAGCTTTTCAGAGTGATTCATCCATTTTTGATAATTGTGACGCAGATAGCCATTCTGGTAGGTGTACTGAGCTGTTGCATCATCCTCATTGGTCACATTTGTACAATATTCACTGAATTTCAATAGTACATCCTCAGTCTCTGACCAGTATTCTGGGTAGGTAGGGGGTGTTGCCTCAATGGTGCACAAAGTGCTGTTGCCCACTTCAAAGCATTTAGTGATGTTGTGAGCACTGAGCTCTGTTGCCAGGCACAATGCATATTGCACAAAATCGTCAAATTCTTCTTCGCATTTAGCTCTCGTGGTTCTGTCTGTGATGGTGCTGCGGGGAATGTGAGGCTCAGCTCGGTCCGATACATCATCGAAGAGGGCGTTTCGGTAATAGGCATCATCAAGAATATTGATTCTGAAATCCACGAGAATATTGGCTCTGTTAATGATGAGAGATGCCACAGATCTGAGATTGTCCATGACTTCTTGAGCCGCCACATCTTTCAAGTCTACAAGTGTAGACACAGTGGGGATCATCCTCCTTAGCAATACACCCACTTCGTTGCTAACATCTCTTATCCTTGACCTGCTCACTTGCAGCACCCTAGAGTATGCGTCTTGAAATGGGGACATCATTTGCAGGACCTTCTTGGTATCATGCTCCATTAGCTGAGTGAATTGTGCCAACGCTGTATCTATCCTGGGAAACACAGCCGTGCTGCCATCAAAAATAGTCATCGTTGTGACCCATTGGACATTGGCATAGCTGTCGGTTATGTCTGTTATGTGTCTGATCAGCCTCAGAAGTTCATCTGAATTCGTGCGCTTGCTCACATCAATTGATGTCTCGAGATTCTTTGCAACAGCTGCCTCTAAGTCGAAGGCTTGCTGCTGCGTTAGTGTGGACAGTCGAAAACTAGACAACATGGGATTGTATTTAGTGTTGTTGCAGGCCCCGACACAATTGCTGCTCTGTTCTGAATCTGGATTCAATTTCACTGGAAGGACAACTTGGCTGCTAGGAACGAGTTAAACTCGATTCTTACCTCTGAGTCCACAAGTGAGAGAAGCTGATACGTCGCACTCTGTTGCGTTGCCTGCAGAAAGGAAATGTAATACAAAGCCAGCTCTGCCATGGGCAGCCCAAGTAGCCTACCTGGCATGAAAGGAGATCTGCATCCGCAGGATTCAATCAGTCTGTCTGTTCGGTATTCCATGTTGCACTTGTTATATGTGTATACATCATAATACTTGAGAGGCCATTCGTCACATGTTCCATATTTCGGTTTCAAAAAGGATTCCTTCGAGAAAACGAACCATATTGATGATAAATGTGTCCCGCATTACAAGCTTACAATCTGGTATTCCATTGATACAAGTGTGTGAGTTCCAGGGGAAACAGCAAATCCTAAATTGTTCATAAGCGGAATGTCATTGGCAGCTCCGAGAAAAACCTTACAAAATTGAGAATAAAATTTAATGCACAGCTTTCGTTAGGTAGGAGGGGAAGGGTACACTCTCACTTTTATTCCTGTATCCTGACCAGACACCTTTAGTTGATCATATGTCTGAACGTTAAGAGATAGATGAAGACCATGCTCAAGCCCTGTGAAAGAAAAGAAACATACTCTGCTGCTCCCGGCTAGAATATGGTTGCCTACCAGCGGCCTTCATGAATTTCGGATTCTCTTCAAGTAGATTGAACGCAATGCACCTGCCCATGTCTGTCTGGACTTCAGAAACATCGGAAGAACTGCAATCAGTTCCATCCCATGTGCACCTGCGCAAATTGGCAAAGTTAGTCTTACAGCGCTGCTAAGCTAGGTTGATTACCTCAGGACGAAATCTTGCTTAGAAAATCCAGCCGATTCGACAAGAATTGTATTCGAAATGTTGGCTTCAGTGTAATTAATACACAGGGTATACACAGTTAAATTATTAGAGATCGATATCGGCATTCATACCGTATGTGTCCAGCAGTAGTTTGAAAGTGGTTGCTTCTGCAGAAACTCTTTCTTCTTGTGTAAGCATTTGGGGTATTCCCTCTGTCCAGTTCACTTTGTATGGAATAGAAAGGTTCACTTTCTGTGGCACAGGATCTGCAAACACAATGGTATATCTATGGCACAAAACATTTTTAGTATTCACCCTCTTTCAGACATGCAAGAGACATGATAGGGTCAAGGATGAACTTGAGGTTGAAATAATCCTCCAAAATGAAGACATCGTCCGGTTTAGATGCAATCTCAGTCAGAAATGAAATGGAAATCTCATCAGAAATTCCAACACAAATGATATGCACCCCTGTTGACTTCACAATGTTTATTATGTGCTCCGTAAAGCCCATTTCTATATTGGGATTTCCATCGGATATGAGGATCAAGACATTGGGAGCATCTGCAAATCGATATTACTTGCTGTAAGGCTGAACGTTGGGGTAGTCTTGGATTACCTGGACGATCACCATTTTCCGCCGTGAACACTTCATTGTGTGCCACTCTCATTGCATCTGCAATGTTTGTCATTGCTCCGGAATTTTTAATAGTATCCATAGCATTGAGTAAATCGTCCTTGTTGTATTGATCCAGATATGCCAAAACTGTGGCATAACTAGAAAATTCAATCATTCCAATTTGAATTGCCTCTGGCCCGATGTCCACGCTTTCAGCAATTGATCGAATGAATCTCTTCAGAGCATACCATGGTTCATTTGATACCTCGGTCACACTGCCAGATCCGTCAAGAAGAAAGACCAGATCCAAAGAGGTAGTGCAATCTGAAAAGACATATAACCCTGAATCAAATCAAATGGCAGTATCACTGAACAAACCGGTTTCTTGGCTGAATATCTTTGCAATGTCAAAGACCTGCATTGAATCTTTGCCTCCACAAAACTCGTCGATATTCCCAGGGCATGTGACATTGCAAGTGAAACTACGTGTCAAAGGAAGCTCCGACGAGCACCAACATTCAGTTCCGTTGGTCACGGCAGCAAACCGAAAGTCCTGTATAAAATATGGGTGCTTTGAGTTAAGAGTGGTAAGAGCTCACTGCACAATTATTGCCATAATTATGTTCTTGAAATAATGCAGAGCAACTCTTGACATCTTGCCCCCTTTAACTGCCGTGATATTGTGGGCAATGCATATCATGAAGATGCGTTTAGTCTTCAGAACACTACTAACAATAATCTCTTTGATTTTGACCTCCACACACAAACTGAATCATTCTTAGTGTCCTATTTTAATCGAGCACCCCGCTCTGGAATATTTTTCCCTGGCGCAATCGTTCCTAACGTAACATATTTTATTATATAACTATTTGAATACATTTTACTCTCATTTTTATATTACCTGACACCTCACATCCTCACATCTCAATCTGTCGTTGCATCAGCTTCTGCCTCTTTAAAAATGTTATGTACGATTAACACTTAATAAGAGATCCGATTTGATTCGATTTTATTGAGTGAAGATCTATTTTAATTAAGTGACAAAGCTTCTTATTTTATAGAGATAGAAGGTTCGAGTAATGAACGATGAAACAAGCGTCTATGAAAAGCAGAAAGTTATAAAATAAAAGAATTATTTGTCTGTGTTATTACACACAGAGCAGTTATGAACCACATAAGTTACAGTGTAGTTTGTTATCAGCTGATTTTTATGTTTATTTTTGACGGCAGAAAGAGAGTGAGTTGTTATTTTTTCTATGATATTAATTAGAGTTTCATTTATAGTTTTTAAAATGGAGTATCGAAGATTGTTTCTGAAATATTCGTGACGAAATAAAGGGAATGAGCGATGGAACTGTTGCGTTTGAAGTCTTGTAGAATATGTGTGAGGAGTTTTGATTAAGATGAAGTTATCATAAAATGTCCAGGTTGATATGAGGCGTCCACAATAGCATGAGGAGATGAGATGACTTTGAGGTGAGTTGAGCCGTTATTCCACTAACTCGCCCCTTAACGGCCTAAGACATGATTTTCTAAATGCTCCCTCCCCATGCATAATGTGGGTCATCGCATGTCAATGTTGTCATGCTTGATAGGCATATAATGCGTACAACCAAACTTAGCGAGCGAACAACAATTAATGTCTCAAACCATCATTTGCATAAAGCTTTCTTGAAAAACAAATTGACGGCCTATACTACCGATAAGCCGTGGATTGGCTTAATTGATCGACCACTGATTAGGATAGCTAAACAAAGGGACTATAATTATTGTGTGCGTACTTACATTCGCGAGACTGCATTCTGACACGCACAGCTCTGGTATCATCACAACTGGGGAAGTGAGTACATGCGTAGATGTATATATCAAATCGAAACATCCGACTTCTCTAAACGTTTGGGTGCCTAAGAACAAAACGATGGAGTTCTATAAGGCGATCAGGTGGAATTACCTGAGTATTGCGAGCAACTTGGTTGGAGTTTCATAAAAGAGATTTCAAGCTCAGCCGAATAACCGGTTGCTAGGATTCCCACATGATAAGTTCCTTGAGGCAAACCACTTGCAACAATAATTTGCCTTTCCCGATCAGTCAGCAAGTCAAAACTCTTCCATTTCTTTTGTTCCTTGTCATCTCCAAAGTATTGAGTGAGCGACAGCGTGACGTATCCACCTGGTAATCTCTCCTTCCACCGAAAGCCTGTCACAAAACAAGCTGTTCCATTTACTTGCACCTTAGGAGTTAGAAGGAGTTTGTTATTTTTATCGAAGCCCAGAATAGTTTTCATGGCATCCACTGAAAGGAGAAATTGCTCATGCAGGGTAATTTGTGTTGTGCCTCCTACCTTTGCAAATTGGCGATCCACCCAAAATTATGTTCGCCATGACATAAGAAGGCATATACTCCAGATGAACGATGTTATCGAAATAGCGGTGTATGTGTGGATCAGCAAAGTCAATGACGAGGAATGTACTAGAAATACCCAGCAAATCTAATTGCTGGCTCAGTGTTCTTAATCTTGAGTTCGCAAAACTGTATTCCATTCCATATTGCTCGTCGTCTACATCATTTCCAGACTTTGAAATGGCAATGACAGCATCTGGAATGGTGGGTCGATTCACGCAAGTCAATTCAAAGGCGTTGATGGCAAATTCGAGTGTCTTGATCAGACTGTAGCCAGAGGAAGAACAGGTCATGTTATCAAATAAATAGTTAATGCTTTCGGTGCTTTGTAGATCTTCCCCACAGAAATGTACATGCCCTCCGTCTGCATTACTGATGACTGCAATGTTCAGGTGTTGAACTGTGCTCAAAAGATAACCCAAAATCTCGGTCAGGTAGCTGCTCACACGTGAGCCACTCGCCGAGCATGTCGTGTCCAGAGCAATGACCAAATCCAGGTAAGTGTCTCCTGCACAAACTGACGAAAACATCCATCTGGGTTATTGATTTTCAGTTGGTTACCTTCACGCAAAGGTTGCATTTGACTGACTCGCAGCCAGGGATGAGTTCCACTTGATTTGTCCACTGTTCCACACTGTTCCATATCTTCAAATTCGCATGTCTCGAATGCTTGAATATAATCAGTAAGGATCCGTCATAGCTGAATATGCCTGCATACCTGCAGTACTGAGACAATTTCCGGGTTCGAGTGCAATGTCGCTAATGGCTGCGGTGACGGAAGAAAATTCTCCTGAGGACTTTGAGGAGAATACGAGTTTGACCCTGGATCCAATCTCAAGCACTGATTTGGGGGGCACTACAATGTTCTGTTTGGTAAACTGCAAACCAACAGGGTCAGACGTCGTGAACAAGACATGTTTTTTGCTGAACAAGTTGTCAGATAAAAAGACGGTGAATGCGCTGTTGGAATACACGTGGAAAGTCAAGCAGTGCACTACCCGTGTTATAGGGATGTAAACGTTCTGTAAATCAACCAGGAAATACGTCTCAAACGGCATGTGGGAGTATGGGACAAGATAAACAGCCCCAAACGCGTCTGGAATCAGAAGGGAGAGAGTGCGGGTGAAAGTGTGTCATCCTGAAGTCTTACCTGGAGCGTTGAGGGAGGTTATTTCATAGCTGATTTCATATCCTGTGCCACTCACAAAAGGATCAGAATGGAAACTCAAGTGAAGCAGAGTTGTTTGAATTAGGATGTCCGCAGGATACAAATCACCACAGTGTCTGGCAGATTTATTAGCTGGCACATCGGCTATCTATTTAAATGTATTGATTTATCACTTCATTTTCTTAATTTTCATGGAATCACCTCAAGCCAATCGTAAATACAGTCCTCATGGTTTTCAATGTCCATGTGCTTGAATTTGATGACAATGACTGTGCTTGGGGGCGCTTTGATCAGCGCCAAACAGTCCATGTTATTGTCGTAAAAAGATGGGAAATTGGGCGAATAAATTGTTCCATATTTCTCAACATACACTGCATTGCAACCTTTTAGACAAGTAATGAGCACTCAACATACAATGGTGGACAAAATCATCGTAAGAATACCTGTTTTTTTCAGTGATGGCACCATTCTAGCGGCTGACCATAGGACTGTGTCTTTGTAGATGGGCTGCCATTGAAATTGGGTTTGTTCGGATAAAAAGTGCAGGGTACACAGACCCAGACTGTCACACAAACTAGCTTCCATCCCTGAATAAGTAAAACTGAGGAGCTGATATTTAAAATTGCGTCATTCAAACCAGGATATTCCTGCGAAAGTGAAGTGTTCCGATTGGAAAGCATAGCAAAACGATCTTCGGTATTGTAAGTCTGCTCTGTTTTGTTGACTTGGCCATTGTCTGCTGGAGGTGGACTGCTTCCAGCTGACAGAGATGATGAGAATTATAAGCTAGTAACATTTTGTTTGCATCTATTCAATAGTTTTTGCTTTGTTTAGGGAAAGTAATTACTCTATGACATGCTTCAATGCACTCACGATTACAGAAGTTTTCGGGAATAATAGTGACGTTATCCACAGCA
The DNA here is from genome assembly GCA_000328365.1 of Capitella teleta. Lineage (NCBI taxonomy): Eukaryota > Metazoa > Annelida > Polychaeta > Capitellidae > Capitella > Capitella teleta. Next base: position 491,503 of record KB309292.1, read on the forward strand.
ATCAGAGGCGATGAGTACATGCCCCAAACGGCTTCGAGGGCAAGTTGTATGCGACCTGGCGTAACGCAAAAGGACACGGACTGAAAACCGATCGTGGATGCAGCATATGTGTAGTATTCCACCATGTAATCTGTATAGACATGAACTCTGAAGTAGGGAAGTTTATCCATTTCTCTGATTTTGATGCTGAGGCTGAAAGTAATTGAAGACGGTTCAACCACATTCTCTGGTGGAGACACGATTAATGCAACTTGACCAAAGCTGTTGCTTGACCCTGTGAGTTGCATGTAATGGCCTACAATAAGAACTTACACATTTTTATTTGGATTTACAGACATTGGCGTACCATAAGTGGGCTGCAAAATGAGAGCCTCAAAAACAGTGTTTGCACTGTCTCCACCGCATGATGTCCGTCGATCTCCGGGACAGGGTATATTGCAGGCATCATTACCGGCAGACCCATATCGACCAAACGTCAGTCCACAGTTGCAAATGGTGCCTCTTTTAACAGCTGCATACTTAAAATTCTACGTGGGGGAACAAAAAACAATGTTTGCTTGCTTATTATATTATTATATTATTATTATATTATTATTATTATATATATTATTATTATTTATTATTATTATATTATATTATTATATTATTATTATATATATATTGTTATTTATTATTATTATTATATTATATTATATTATATTATTCTGACAAACAAACCAACGAAGAGCAATGGACTGCGCAGAGGTTGAGAGTCATATTCTGGTTTTCAAGTGTTGCATATGAGAAATCTAATGGAAGCTTTTCCTTGTAGCACCCGACCATCAAGTATAAATTCCTACTACCTGAAATGCGTTCCAACTTAATACGTGTATATACTCTAACTAAATTTAACCTGTCAACTCACTTTGGACATTGGTCCGGTCTGAACTCTTCCATGACCACTGTGCCAAGTTATTGGGGAAAAGAGCAGAGTAGCCACAAATGAATGGGTCTTCAAAGTCACACGCCAGGTGACGGTCTTCAGTGATTAATGAAAATTATGAGAAGGAGGGTGACAAGTCAATGCGTGAAGTGAAACCTCACCACAAGCAACAGTCTCGTCCGATCCGTCAACGCAGTCGGCTACAGTGTCACATGTATACTTGCGAGGCAAGCATTCTCCTGAAGCGCATCTGAAGTAGCCAACTCTGCATGCTGGGAAAGGAAAAATATCATTTGACTTGAAAGGCTGAGTTCATTCCCCTTACAACATCTTGGAATGGCACATTTTTCTATGTAGCCTCCACCAATGTAGCAATATGGCGTCTCAAAAATTCCATCTGGGTTTCTACATTGGTTTGTCACGCCTACCATTCCACCAATGAAGTCAAATGCAGACTCTGGTATGCCTTGTATGGCATCTGCCCAGTTTTCACAAGTTTGACCGCTCTCTGTTCGATCCTCTTGTCCCATATATTCTGTGCCATACGGGAACTCTAAACATTGCCGTTCTGTGGATAAAATAGCTGTGCATAATTAATTCTAAGCACATAATGAAGTCACCTTTGAAGCTTGAGCACTCAGTAATTTCGATGTCATCCAAAGAAAGCCCACTGATACCAATTCCACGAGAACCTCGTATGGTGACTCTATTAATACCTTGAGGAAGGGACAGGTACACTGGCTTCCAATAGTAACTCAATGAGCCCTTGATGACATCTACTTCAAACTGGTACAGATCTTCATCCGTTGCTGACACGATGATGGAGTCAACACTATTCCCCAGAAAGCGATAAAAGAAGCGGATGCATTTATCCGTCGTGATCAGATATGGAGTGACGATGGCAGCGTCGTAGGATGACCGGATGTCCGTCTTCATCATTTCCAGGTATTTTCCCTCTGAAATGATTAGATTTCTGGTCAATCGTGTCCGCCACTTGTTAACTTACTCCTTGTTGTTGGATTTTCAAACGTGTGATCTTTGCCCTCAGTCAGAACCCACATTTCTTTCATTCCGCGGTCATCAGAAATGTGACAGTCTGAAGACAAAATCTCATCCTCAAAGTCACAGTGGATGTAGGAAACAGCTGAATGGGTGATGCGAATTAAAAATGTTGAAGTGCTTTCAACCTTACCTAGGTTGCGTTTTCTTCGGAAGTAAGTATACTGAGGCTGCTTTTCACACAATTCAGGCATTTCAGGCATTTGCCCTGTGGTGGAAGTGACGAAGCATGCTGACTGGTGGATGTTGTATACAATTCCACTGCACTCTTCATCATGAACAGTGCTGCACAGGTTTTGGCAGACTGCCAAAGTAGTTTTTGCATATATCATCTCGAGATATTCCGTCATAATGTAATCAAAGTCACACACATTTGGCTTTGCGAGGTATATATCTGGCATGTCAATGAATCAAACAGCATATTCAGCAGAACATATTTTGCTAACCATTGCTGTTGTGGTTTCCATCTGCCGTCGTCATATTTGCATACGCCATCTTCACCACATCATGCAAGCCATTTTCCATTATCTTTGTTAATCTGCAGATGAAGTATTTGATACCAATTCAATGACATAATCGCAATATGTGCTTACCTGAATGGGTTCGGATTACATATATACACTTCTGGAAACTCAATTTCATCCAGGTAAGTCACCGACAGATCAATTTGCGATGGGTATTCATGGTAGTGCTGAACCTTTATAGATATTGCATACGTGAAAGCAGACAAAGCGCAAACAACGACTATAGCCCATGCCATCCTGGAGAGATGAAATTTGTATTTAAACAGAATGATAAAGGTATGCTCCCCACCGTCTGGAGCTAGCTGAGCTGGTTTCAAAGATTTGTTTGACTCCGTGGAAAGAAGTGTTTTCCGAATATTGGTGAATGAGTTCGGCGAGTTTTCCTTTTAGAAATATTCAAATATTTTAATGGCAATGCAATTTGGGACAAATGCGATTGATTCATTGTCAGCACCAATGATACACTCTCTTTATATCCAATGTAGAGCATGAATGCTAACAGCAGGCTGAAAATGCGAATACAATGCTTACCTTCATCATGAACGTCTGTTTTCCGATGATCTGTAGGTTTTAAACCTGTTTCTTGAAGACCTGGGTCCATCTTTGGCGCACCCATTATAATTGGTGACCCACTCACAAGTTCAAATATATCTCCAGATGAATCCTTTCATTCAATACAATTATTTCGCATTAGACAATTGTTATTCGCTGTATGCTATCCAGTAATGTCAGGTGTGAGTTCCCCTCACCAATTAATGCAGGCGTGTTTTCATTACACTATTGAATGAGACATAAACTACTCTGTGACATATGACGCACCTCGCGCGAAGAGGCGGGCGAACGCTGGTGCTGCATAAAAATGCAATATTAACGAATGTCGCAGTCCAAATTACGAATCAGGAGTCACTCAATAGTCCATAGTGATCAATAATGTAATGAACATGTGATGTTATGCAATTGTAGATCCATTGCTAGTGTTGACGATTGCATCTTTGAACAAAGCCCCTGGAACCATCAAATCTAGATCAACGTCGCTAATACTGGCTATCAAGGTAACCATTGACCATTAGTTAGCTGAAAATTGTACTCGCATGTATGTAGCTGTGATCGATGATGTGTCATCAGAATGGGAAAAGTCAATGCATTATTTACTCAAAATTGTATGCATCGGTCTGCACCATTAGATGATTTGGCCTACGTGGCAGAGTATTGTCCTGAATGTCGCACAGAATTGTAACCCATAGCAACCACATCGGATCTATACATCAATATATTGTATTAGAGCCAAATTACAAGTCTTATTTAGCAAATGGTAATAGATGATGAAAAAAGAAATACAAAGAAAAAAGTATTACAATTACAATGTTACAACTAGATAAAATAATTTACTATATGCATATGTATTATATACATCCTTTTATTCGTGAAAAGAACTCTCACATTTTAATGGCGATGAACAATGGAACATAACGAACAAGAACTAAGAAAAAGAAAAAGAAAAAGAACAGGGTACATGTACATGGTGACATTGTATCACAGTGGTTTAACCGCTGGAACAAATAAAAAATAGAAACAAGTTAATATCGTCATAAAATAAATTCATGGAGCTGTAGGATATGGTATTTGCTCATAAAGCAGGTTAATAATGACTGAAACACTAGAAAAATCTTCATTGTTTAAATTAATATCACATGCTTTCAAAAAAATTTGTATTTCATCTCTGATTTTCTTAGATCATTGGAATTAATACAATTGTGACATTTACTTAGATAATCTACTCGTCTATTGTTTGTGGCTCGATTGCTACTACTATTGCGGCTGGTTTTGCTCCATACGAAATAACAGGGTTCCTGTTATTCATACAATCTGAAAGGAAATTTACAAACCGACCATTCAATTAAGCAAAACATTTGGCATTGACATTAAAAATGGAATACATTTTGACCTCGACAATGGTGAAATAAAGGATACGTTTTTACAACACTTTTTCCAGATTAAATTTAAATATTGAATCAATTTTTCACTTAGATTCCAAAGAGGAGATCAAACCAAACAAACGACAGCAGTACGAACGAAATATATCTCTTTGTAACAACCAAGTAAACCAGCCAAATTAAGATAACATGACAGTTATTCTTTGTATATTGTTCCCGTGGTAACCACTTAATTAAAAAGTATAGTATAAAAGAGAGAATATTACATAATTATTACAGAAACTTCAAAATGTACATTGAAACTGTGCTAAGAATAAAAAAAAGAAATTAATAAAAAAAAAGAGATAAAAAGAAAGAAATACAGAAAATGGGAAAATAACTACTAGTGGCAACAATAAATCTCACATCAGAATGCAGATAAAGGGGTGATAATGAGGGAAGAGGAGAAAAGGAGTAGAAGAAGGGTAGAGAGGGAAATACTATCAGAATAAACAATACTATAATCAATTATTATAAGAATATATAATATTATAAAATTATGATATCATATAATTATAATTAATTTGTGAATTAGATAATATTAATATAATTTGGTGGTACGGTTGTCCGTTCTCTCACCTCCTGGTGATAGTCATAAAATCTTAAATATATATTGTTCGATTCGAGCTTTCACCGACAAATTAAATGAATTCAACATTGGGGCATGTGTATCTACACGATGAGTTCGTTTATGAAGTCACACGGGTGACATCTTATGATCTGCAAAACTGCATCAGTGAACAAGTAACATACGCTCTGGATAATGCAAATGTGCACTAAAGTGAAGATAATGATGACAATGATGATGTTGTGACGAAACACGTTGAAATAATAGTGGACAAATATCAGCAAAGACCGTATGTCACATATATTTTATATAATTCCTTGAAAACAATACAAATGTGTGTCCTCGTGCATGCCCAAACATGCGTTGTGTCAAACGAGGATATTCCAAAAATGAATCACATTTTGCTTCAAGGTTATCACTCAGACAAACATTTTTTTGGTTCGTTTTTGGTACGGGTTTCACCCATAAACATTTCGCTGCATAGAGGTAGTCTGTGTGCAAGCTCTCTCGTCATTGTGGACAAGTATATTAATTGCATTATTTCAAACTGTTGTATAGAGGATTTACAGTATAGGTGTGGGTATTTGCTTTGTAGTGATGCATATTACCCACATTGTAGAGATAATAGTACCTGTATAGAAAACTTCACTAAAAAAAAGCAATCAGTAATTTAACAAAATGAACAAGTATTATAACGAGATGAGGATATGAAATCGAAATTATATGTAAACAGCATTAGTTTTGTTATGAGCTTATGGTGAGTGTATAATAGATTATTACTATATTATATTATAATATATTAAATTAATATTATAACATTCTTAGCAAATGTTTATTGATTTATTGATTAACTAACGTTGAACTTTTGATACGTCCTCTTCAGGAGTTGAGACATTATTTTATCATGGTACAGAGACGATATAACAATGAAATGATGAAAATGATGAAAGTGCGCTATTGAAGATGTACAATGTAAAAATTTAAATTCCTTATTTTGTGCTTATAAATGCATTACATTAGATGTTACATGTATATTCATAATCACGTTTGATCATCATGGTAAAATAATTCATATATGTCTAAAATCGGAATAATAAACAGCACGATAGTAGAATCATTAAAGTGGACCCTTATTTAACTGAGAATATTTGACAAAGTCGAAGGCATGATTGTATTTTGCGGCTCCACCAAACCCGTTCTAGTGATACAGACACACCCTAAAAAAAACCGGGATTTTCCCTATAGGGGACTATCGAAACCCAAGGGTTCCAAATGCTGCAAAGTACAATAACCAAAAATACACAACGCCCGACCTTGTTATGCAGTTAGTCAGCACTGCAAAGTCAGCAAAGATTTATAATTAAATATGAATGTAATAATGACGAATAATGAAATTTCACAATCATGACGCCGTGGCCCGATCTGGACTCGAACTAGGGATCTTAACTTCGACGGTCGACATAGAATTGCATTCAGAGAAATTACGCACAGAATGTCTGTTAGATACATTAACATACTGTTAATTAGTGCTATGGAGTTTGTGTGCCTCACTTCATACATGCCAGCTGCGGCTTCACGCAAAAATTTACATTAAAATTATGCATTATAAGTGGGTTTATTGCTTTGCCATCTGAAATTGATCGGTCGATCAAGGCAACCAGTATTAAGTTAACATTAGCAGGGAGATAATCATGATTAAATTATGAAAATATTGTGCCCGTGCACCCAGAAAGCACAGACTGGAGATTTATGAGTTATTTTAGATCCATGATTATGAGTCACTTCTCTTGAAGATCAACAGCAATGACTATTAAAATGTCAAATTTGCAAAATATAACCCAATAATTGATAATTCAAACGAAAATTAATAATTTGCGACCAGATGATCATGGTATAAGAGAGCAGGAACAGCGCACATACACTGGTTCTAATTCCCCGCCAAATTCGTTTGGTTTATATATTTGCAGCAAGGTGACCGGTAAGGTTGCTAAGGTAACGAATCAAGACAAACGATTCGGCTATAACAAAGTTGAATTGATTGATTCTCAATCAATTTAACCACAATAACAGATAAAACTAAATAAACATGCCATTTTTTGCCAATTTATACATAAATGCAGCAGAAACGCGTCGATCTATAATAATGGCTTACTAATTAATTAATCCATTTGTCAATCTACAAGAATGAAGTGATGAAAATGCTGTAAATGTTGACGGATGAGGAATATCCGTTAATTACAGCCGATTTTGATGTACATTTTCATCTTCACACCTCTTTTTTTCTTTCTTCAAGAAGTTTGACAGAAGTTAAACTGATTACGGGACAGCAAAAAGGAGCAATCGAGACATTTTTTCAATACTCCATTTGTTAACATTAGATACAAAAAAATAAAAAATAAAAATTGTCTCCTGCACAGATTGCTGCCAATAGTTTCACTTCTCAGGTGTGGGAATCCACACGTAGCATTATATCGATGATTCCTGGTGTTGCCTTAATAGGCCGCTGAAATGTTTGAATTATATATAAAATCTAAATTTCAAATATATATATCTTATCTATATCTCATGTGTATAATATTCATGCATGTTTTGTGAAAAAGTGTAAGCTTGTTTATTATCCATTTTTGAGAAGAAGAAAAGTGTTCGAAAATTATTTTTGTCATTTAACATTCACTTTACTTTATTAAATCTGTGTTCGTCTTGGCTATAATAAACACACTTCTCTCGTTTCTTTTTGTTCGTGTGCAATTTCTTGCAGCTATAAACAGAGTACCACGTCTGTGCAAGCATTCCCTATACCGCTACTTTATTTCGGAGTGCGCTCCCTACAAGAATATTCTGCACGGCGCACAAGTCTTATTTTCTTCATTTACAAATCATTTGTCATCCAAAATTGATTTTCTTTCGCAGCCAATCCATGAATCCTGGTAAATATTCTTTCGAGTACACCTATGACAAAATTATTTTGATAGACGATGAAATTGCCTGGAACAATACTCACAAGTAATCAGACTTTTTGATATTTCTTTCACTCTGTGAAGGTTGACGGCTTCCTGAAAGGAGGTGTCCAGAAGCCTTCTGGAGAGTAGAGTTGATCCAAAAGTCACTAACAACCAAATCGGATACAGTCTGGATGCCTAAGAGTAACAGAAAACAGACAGGACTGACATCTAGCGAGCTCAGGAATATGACTCGTTCAATACAGCCATTTTATGGATTATATGACAGGGGAGGAATGCAACCGACCAATATCCCCAGAGAAACGTTTGGTGTCGGCTCAGGCAGGGGAGATAGGGGCTCAGATCTACATAAAGCACCCCAACTCTGGGTTACAAATATCCGGAGGTCAGACTAGTACAGCAGAATAATGCTCATCCATCAAATTTGGCCCAAAAATCGTTTCATCTGTTATTAGTGAATCAGAGGACTGGGAATATCTGACTATGACAATTAAGCGTACATTTCGATTTTGATCCCTTGTCGATTTACCTCCTATTAAACCAGGTTAAATGGGACTAGGACTGTCTGTTCTGATTACGGAGAGTGAGGATTCAGACTTATCGTTACTTAAGCATGGGGAATAGGTGCGTCATGAGCCAGACGGTTCCGATATCATGGGGATTCGTTTTGCGGAAGCTCAGACTGCGAGGGGTGGTGACTGTATTACGTCTTTGCGTTATGATTTCTGTCCTATCAGTGTTTGTTACAAGTATTAACATTGTAATTGAGCATGCATATTCGTTGATTTGCTAAGCATATTAAGAAATTGTGACTGCACCAATATAACCCTTTTTGTATCCCAGAGCATAGGTTGGGAGATATGACGTCACAGAACCTCCGATAGAGTGGGATAGGAGAATCTGAATATACTTCTATCTCTTTTAATAAGCTTTTTGAAGGGTATCGGAAAACTGTTTATCAGAAGCTTGTTATAGCTTCTAGTTTATACCAAGTGGGCCAAAAGTAGCCTATCCACTCCATGTTAAAAGCAAAAATCTAAAATTTGCTAAAATGAATCAATCATTCCAAAAACTAAATACCTGATATGGATTGACTATGTTATTCCGCGCCCATTTATGCAAAGAAATCGATTAAAAAGTCAATTTTGAATGAGGGAGGAACATTTAATGCGAGTGGTGATTAATCACTAATGGAGCACAATCAAATGAGCCCCTGAACCAGCATTAATGAATGTCATCTGTTGCATGGCTCTTCATTACAAACTCTCGGCTTGCTTTTGATAAACATCAGTGCTACTGTTACAACATTAGCACTCTCAAACAAAACAATAGTACAAGAGCGTTGCCTTAATTATCCGTTCAATATAGATTATCCATTGCCCCGGGGCCCCATAAATGTGGCTGAAATTGAAATAGAAATGATAAGAATAGCAGTATGACATATGTTAGACTAACCATACCAAGTATGTATTTTCTTATCGTTGTGTCATTTTTACACTGCGATCTGCTTTGCAACACTTTCTCGGAAATGCGTAGCACCATTGGAAAGCATTGAGATCTTAACATGGAGACGATGGATTAGATAGACTACTTTTGGTCCACTCTGTATAATAACCATTCAAAACCAATTAAATCCATCCATCACAGTGAAGACAGCTATTGTCTAATCTCTTAGCTGGATATAAAGAGGTCATCATGCGCTGGATGATTAAAGCAAGCCGCTTTGTATATACATATTATATGCATATAATACCATTTTCGATGTTGAACCATCTCGAGTGGTCGTGTTTAATTATTAGTCGTAAATTATCATTAAACATCGGTAGGGGTTGAACTGTGTGAAAAAAGAAAAAGCAAAAAACAAAAACAAAAAACAAACGGTTCTCTGTTGAAACGGTTTGATACTTTAACAAGTATTAGAACTATTTAAAGGTTGGCGTTAAGTGAAATCATTTTATGAATATAAAAAAATAAGATCAAAGAA
>KB309292.1:509355-522557 GCA_000328365.1 Capitella teleta
AGTGGGTCTGTATGTGAGTTATAAGAGGACAGTGTTATTGCTCGAATGGCGCGCTTTTTGAATAGGAAGCAGCTGACTTGGGTTGTGGCCCCAGAGTAGAATGCCATAATTAAGATGTGGAACTATAAGAGCGTTGTAAATGGTGAGGAGGATGAATTGTGGGATATGATTTTTTAGTTTATTGATTATGCCGGTGAAAAATTGATTATGCCGGTGAAGACACGAAAAAAACAGAATAATTGGCTGATACATGTACGTAGCTTTCTTAGTCTCCAAATTCTTTGCCGACACTAATGAACATATTGGCGGTTTTGGCGAAGACGCGCATCCACCTAAATATGGAGTATCTTTGACTCTAATACTCGTAACACACACATCGGCTTGAAATTGCATGCATCAACATAATAATTAAAACGATATATGCAAAATAGGTTACACCGAAGAATGAGGAAATTTGACTTGAACAATCCACCACACATTATTTTGCCACATAAATTGACAAGAAAAAAATTATTATTATTATTATTATTATTATTATTATTATTATTATTATTATTATTATTATTATTATTATTATTATTATTATTATTATTATTATTATTATTATTATTATTATTATTATTATTATTATTATTATTATTATTATTATTATTATTATTATTATTATTATTATTATTATTATTATTTGTATCTGTTTTATTTGTTAAATTGAGTGAGAATTTGCAAATTTATACGTCTCGTGCTAAAGTCATTAACCATATAACTAGTCATAGTTATATGGTTAATATAACTATGACTATATATGATGATGGTTATAACTAGTCATAGGATAGTCATGATTTATAATTCTTTCCGACTCGAATCGGAAGCTGTATCGTTTGTGTTCATATGTTACGATAGCAAACGTATATTTGAAGCGGGTCGCTTTGTCATTCGCAGCCTCACTAGCGGCAGATTTTTGAACCAAATCAATTTGGCGGGAAAATTAGAGCCACTGAACATGCGCTGCTCGTATGTCTTTCATATCTTGAAAATGATATCAGTTAATTATTAACTTAAGACACAGAACACGCGACAGCCGAATGACCTTTTATTTTCGTTATTGTTTGACTTATTCTAAAAAAAACAACTGAACATTTTAATTACATCCAACGAGCTCAGTTTTGGCCTTGAAAATCGGCAGCATGATAATAAATGCTATTATAAGCGCTCAAGCCTATACACACGAATGACACGATTTGTTTATTTAAAATTTCCAATTTATCAAGCTGCTTTTCAATACTGCAAGACCCTAATATTATTCGGACAATGGTGCATGGATAATTTATGAAAGCTCCGAGTCTAAAATCGCTTATAATCACTCCATATGGTTGTTTTTCGACCATGGCTCGCTTACGCAACCAGCGACTTTCAACAGGTTTTGCTGTGGATGGTCATATGTTATATGTACGTGAATGTCACACAATTCAGTTTTGTCTTGTGAAGAAGAACATTCAAGTGGTGTCTTGTGATTGGAGCCCTGGTCTTCCACTCTTAACCTACTAATAGCACAGAAATCATCCCAGGTGCACTAATCACCCAAATGTTCGCATTTCATGTGTCCTGTGACATGAAATGGAGATGTTGGGCTGAAAATCCGACCTGTACGCAGGTAGAATTGGAGTAGAACCCACCTCCCTCCTCGTGTTTCTGGTGATGATTAACTTTGATTTCATTTGTCCAAACGACTTTCTAATCGCAGAAGATACGTGGACCTGAAATGCTAGGTTTTTAAATTCCGATATTTAAATAATTCCACGAAAACAAGGGAATTCTTTATTTCAGCGTCACTTCAACAAGAGAGATCTTCTCTAAAGCCCGGATATGAATACAAACAATAAGAATAGAGGTGTAATGACGTCACGACTTGTTCAATCTACAACAAATAATGAATACAAAATTATTATAAGAATGCACCTAATTCATTAGATGAGCCAAATATATCAGCGGACGTTTCAATCCATCGGACACGCCTTTCATTCTCCTAGGCCACATCTACGCTCCCATTATGCCCGTCAAATTACTGGTCACCGCAAGTCCAGTCTCCGAGCAACATGGTCTAATTGCCCAGTGCTTATTTACCAGGCAGAAAGAAAGACCCGGTCTGCATAGAATGCGAAATAGGGGCACTGCGCCATCCTTCAAAGCTCCTTGTCGCGATGTGTTCCTCTCTGCGCAGGTCTCTTCTTCGTGTCACAAGACTCAGGTTTGTGCGATTCATTGCACTTGGGTTAGTAAGCATTCAGTGCGAGATGTGTTGTCTTTACATAAAGTATATCCCCACAATGTGCTTTCCATTTGCACAGCGATTTGATTCCGTATTTACAAATCCATGAATGACATCGAATCAATGTAAAAGGTCACCAAGGTAATGTATATAATTATTACACACAATGGCCAACATACGTGATGGAAAACGAGCCAGTGTCTTGCATTTAAATGTCAGTTTCAGCCAGAGATCTACTTCGTAAAGAATGACAGGCGTATTATCCATGTGGCATCAAATGGCAAAATAAATGTGTTTTTTTGGAAATCAGCCGCAGCTGAAAACTCTCTGGTGTTCCATGCTAACATGTCCTAAATAGTGAATACTTATATCATATATTCATTATCATCATCACTACCATGGTTCGCCAGTTTATCAACATTTATTCAACCTTCCCATCTTGTTGAGTGTTTCAGCTGATACCATTGCAATATAAATAAAAGTAAATATAATATAATATAATAAATAAAAATAGCATAGTATATTACCATTAATCTTGCATGATTAATTTTTCACGTTGTGTACAATTCTCCATTGCCATATAAACTACCGCCATGAAGCAAACGTCATCATCATAATCGTAATTCGCTTCCATCTCGTCATCATCCGTGCACCGTGCATTGCTCCAAAGGGAGCAGCCGAACAATTGCAATGGTATCATTGCTCATACTTCAACGATCACGTGCGAACTGGCAGGTCTCAACGATGAATTCAATTGACTCCCTGCATCGGCTGGAGTGACCCCTTCAATGTCGTCGTAGCCAAGATATCGATGTCATCGCCTACGCCTTTTTTGTTTGTCCATTCCGAACAGCCCCTCAATACGCCGTTGATGGTAAGGAAAAAGACCATCGACACGAATTATGGGCCCTCATGATCCAGGGAGCATCAATTACGCAAACAACAAGTGTGATAATGGATGCTCCCTTTGCATGGGATAATCTTGAGTTTATTTATCGGTATGTCCATTGATGTCTTGCGCATTGCGCGATTGGCAATAATTACGTATTGGGCTGTTGAAACTATTTGTGGAGTTTGCGTGGGAGGCTTGTTTAGCGACCCGGAAAAAAAGGCAGCGAGGTGAATCGCAGGACGATTACTTGATCGAATAATCTCGATCCCAAGGTGCAATTATGAGAAGAGAGGATCGTTTCACAGGACGCCGAGCAGACGAGCATAAAAAGAACATGAATCGAAGTGGCAGGGAAGGAAATGAAGGACCGACCCCTCTGGCGATCCTCAAAAAACAATAGAAGCCCTCATTATGCAGCGGTAAATAACCGACAATCTTAATCCCCTTTCTGACTGCTTACTATACAGATATTTATGTCATCCGTTGGGATCTACCGCCCCTTGCCAAAATACCGTCGGCCGCTGTATCGCACACTCCCAGCTGTTGGCCTCTCCTCGTGCTCCATTCAAAACAATGGTCAGTGCAGCGCATTGAGTCGCGAACGAGGCTGGAAGCAGAGCCCATTGATTCACTGCGAGTGACTCCCACGCTTTCCCGCGCCGCGCATGCGCTGAGGTCCCCTCCCCCGCTTCGTGTTGCTGGTTTTGAGGAAGGGCACGCGGTGGCATGGCGCAGAGAACGAGAAGTATTGTGTGTCTGATTGAGATTAATAAGTTTTATGAGCGCTGATGAGGGTCGAGTTTCGTCGGCTTTCACGATGAGGGCGGGGTTGAGTCGTTGGACCTACCTAGCAGCCTCCCCAGAGAGCGCTCTTATCTGCCTCCTGATTCTACATTCCGGACCCGCACTGGCGTCCGGTCCCTTTCCCTGTCAGGTGAGTCGTGAAACTTAATCAAAAGTTATACTTTATTGCTGGAGTGTTTGTTACCTGTGAAACCAATAACCTTACAAAGTGTTGATACACCGCTCACTTTAACTCAGATGACAACCACTTCTTTTATATTCTGCATCACAGTTATCAGATTGTTCATTTGTAACGAACGTGACTCGATATGAATAATCATAAATTGTCTATAAATACCCTTCAGGGCCATGCCGTTTCCATGTTGAGTTTTATGTGAAAATTGCGTAATTCCTTGGACGTTGATTGATCGCGTACTCTTTTTAATTGGTCTCCCTGGATTAATTATCATTCGATTGTAAGATATCATATTGGACGCGATTTTGATATTTATCAAATGTATCGCTGAGCAGTAGGTCTATTATAACTCTTGCATTCTTTTGTGCCTCGTTTACGATTGTGTTACAACGATCATAACCACCAGGCCGCGTTTGGAATTTTGTGTTATGGGCAAATGTTAACATATTTTTTTTTTCATGGTTAACAATTAGTTTCGCAGGTTTTTTCTTCGTCTTCTTAATTTTAGCTTATTGACAATGTCCTACATTGAGATTATAAAAGAAAAAGGTTGGATTCATTTTTATCAACATTGACTCCCTTAATTAGGTCCTACTAATGAGTAGTCCTACTAAGTGTGATATTATTAAGTGTAGTACCACTAAGTATTCCAACAAATATATAAATCAATCAAATATATTATATTAGTTTATCGCCAAATTCTTTAATATTTTATTACAGTGCCCCGTTGCCATGGCAATATACGTGCGACAATTGAAATCGCTTAATAAAATAGCTACCTTTCTGATGTAAAGCGCTCATTAGTCATTTTGTGTAACTAGTGAATTATCAAAATATCGTATTTTATAATATAGGCTCATTACAATTTGTGTCATCAATTTTAGTTGCACGATAATTTATACATTAAATTTCTCGTGATTTATACGGTTGTACCATTCGTAATTAACACCCATGTATGCTTATTAAGATAGAAAAATGCAATGACATATTGGACATCCTTACATTGCAAAGTTCTATGCCCTGTTCTGAATTGGGTGGGCCTTTCTTTTGGGGTTCATTAGTAGAAAGGCTAAGAGGCTTGGAAGTGTAATGATGCGACAAGCTTACCTGACGAGAAGATTACAAAGAAGATCTTCACATGGTTGATGGTATCGAACGCTTTTGTCGCATCTATAAAGTACTTCTGGCATATTGCTGCTTAATTGCAGGAAATCAGCCATCCTTATATGTATATATTGTATTGTATTGATATTTAATTATGAGAATCGCTAGCACATGTTTGCATGCTGCACTGCCATTTAGTCATCTATTTCTATCAACGCTATTGTGATTAGATGGGTTCATCCTGATTCTTTGAGACATTTCGGACTGTCATCAAATAGAGAGAAATATACAGATCTAGATTAGCGCAACGAAGAGTTGGTAGCAACATGCTATTACTTTTAATAGCTGCGTGTTGTACTCGTGATCCAGGGTGGCTATCACCATGCTTTTTTTTAATGCCGAAATAAAATTTCTTACTTTATTTTGACTTGTCTTTGAACAGATCCAAAACAATGAACTTTACTTGCCGGGTTCAATTTAGACAATCTGTGCAACGGGTTGGGATTGTAATTTAACGAATGAAACAAGTTGAGAGAGAGAGGCATCTGCCTGGATATTGTTCTTCACTCTCAAACCACTTTGATGTGTTATCACATGTAATTAAACTACTTTTATTGGGAATGGTAAGCATATTAATGAAAATAAAACGAGCATTGAGAACCCTGGATTTGAGAATACATAGAATTGCTTAGTTCATGATTGAATCGTTTATAATATTTTTTCGAGTGTCCATGACTATCACCATGAATAATATTACGAAGATGCAATCATTTGGGAAATTTAGTCAGGCTACTTTATACAGGGTGGGTATTCAGCTATATTTACCAAACTGTAAGCATCTAGTTGCAATACAATCATTGCTTTATTATCACAATAATCACAGAAAAATACACGAAACAAAATTAACGAGTGCATTGTCGAAAATGTACTCAAATTAATACGGTAGCAGTGTTCGGAAAATTATAGAAGTTCTGTGAATTCTGTGCAGTATTATTTACTAGTATTTAGTGTGCAATGTGATCATTGCCAGAACAGGCGCTTCCATTGCTCAACGATATAATAGCAAAAGTATATGTCAACACAAAGAATTTCCCATGGCAATAATGAAAGGTTGTTGTATTCGTCCGTTTTCCACAGCTATAGGGGGCAGAGGAAGAGAAAACTGATAGTCCGGCTAAACCGACCCCTTTGCCCACGAGGTATTCGTCCGTTGTATGGCTAAATACGTAGCCGCAAAACACGAGAAAAGCTTCTATGATTTGCGAAAAAAAGATTAGCCCCAAAGTAAGTGAGGCCAATTGTGCCATGCATATAATTGTCTCCTGTCTCTACATGAGTAAGTGCGCTGAAGGAGTTAATAATTGATAGTCTAAGACCTACTTCTCTTTGGTGTTGAGCCTTAGAGGGAGGGAGGAGCGGTCTGTTTACATGTGTGGGTGAGGTCACGTGACGCCCGTGTGCGTCTTAACGACTGTTTTTCATTGCTTCATTTCCTTGTAATAAATGCCGACTGTTTAATGATTGTGTTCATCTTGAGTGCGATATATGAACGTATGCAAATAATTTCGTACTAAAATCCCGACAGAGCAGACCTTCGATTTGCCATGGTGACTGTGTGGTGAAGAATGATGCAGATTTATTATTCTTTGGGGTTTGTTTGCCCGAAAACAATTGCGCTGGGTAGAGAGGTTGTATACGCGGTGCGCATTATTTTTTATAGTTAAAATAACATAATGATTTTACATGAAAACAGGTTCTTTTTATTCGAGGGTAGGTCGTAATAATCTTATGCTTTCAAAGAGACATTTTTCCTGTCTTTGTATTTAACCACGACGTGTTGGATATAAACCCAAGCTATGTACGAGACTGGTTGATGGAACAATGACCCATGACTTAATTGAATTCAAAGGGTTTGAAAGCAAGGAATATTTAAAATTTAAAATATGAAATTTTGGAATGATCGTATGACATGACTATATCTACATTGTTGATATCACAAGAATTCATAGAATACGATTAAACGTTGAAAATCCGTGTATCATTTAAATCGACACAAATATACAATTGAAATTGGTACAGCAAAACAATGACAAAGTAAATCAAATTTAGGTCGAGGGAGCTGTCGTTGACAGTCCCCCAGCAAAACCATGAACAAGTAAACACATCAAATACATTTGAGCAGTAAACAATCATAGAACTTGGAGAATTGGATGAACAGATATTTATGACACCGAGTGCGGTGTTGTATCGGCACCGAGTCTTGTTTCACTGTTATTATCTCCTGTTTCTATGTTTTCCTTTGTACAGATTTATTCCTTGGTAGGTGTAGCGTATAATCGAGAGGCACTGCATATACGGAGCGTGATGCAATTACTGCTCTATTTTGAGACAGGAGGTTGTGAAGTTGTCGTGAGTCTGGGGCCCTTAGTCGTGAGCCCCGAGGCTATTTTTCTACGGTTCGCATTCTGGAGATCACCAAAGATTTACGTGATTCTTGGGCCAAGTACGCGAAGGTGGACAAATGAGGTTTCATGGAATAAATGCAATGGTTTGATTTGAAACATTTGTATCATACGCCATTCATGATGTGACCCCAATGAAGGTCTTTCGTCTTAGCAGTGAAATAAGGGAGATTTATACGTATATATATCTCAAGAGTAAGTGACCTCGTAATGACCCCATTATGTAATCGTTGGGCCGACGTTGAGTCGGTGATTCGTGGCGGGACAAGAATGTTTTACGTTCTTTATTCGTTGCCTGAGAATAAAAACTGAATGCCATGACACGGTGCCCTCGTGAGGCACCCGACTCGGCTCACGACCGCCCTCTCTAATTTAATGGACCAATTTATCCCTCAGTGTTGGGATCTCGTGAGGTCTTGAAACAACATTACAACGACAGATTGGCCACTGAAGATCACAACAGCAGACTCTGCTGCTGCTGCTGGTGTTGCTGTGGGCAATAAATCGCCTACACAGTTCTTCTTCTTTTGGTATACGGAACAATCACGTGATCTTTGGTGGTTTTGGTCGTTGTTTACTATGATTTCACTGCAATCTTAGCTTCATGATCACTGTATGTGTGTGCATGTGTGCAAGGGTGTGTGGGTGTGTGCATTATGTCCTTTTTGTGTCAATATTTCCATGAAAGGTCTCCTTTCCGTTTATGATGTCTATCAACTGTAAATGGACTCTGATGGTTCGTTGTTTTCTCTGATCTAACCTGTGGTGATGGCGGACCTTTAACCCCTTCATTCAAACCTCATGTCCAATAAGAAATGTAGCACTGAGATTAAGAAAGGGATGCTCCACTGCGGCGCCAAAAGAATTAACTGCTACTCCTGGAATCGGGTTGCAGGGGCGAAGAGGGAGATACCATTGAGGCATTAGATTGGAAATTGCTTGACTGGTTAAACGTTCTGCATGTTATGTTAATTTATTAATTATGGGAAAATGGCATGATCTATAAATGATACATCCTACTTATATTGATGCTTACTCTACAACTAATCCCAGCACTGACCGAAATAGTATTTCGGTTACATAGGGTAGAGGGATTCTACTAATCGCCGATTTATGCTCTATCAACATGTAAGTGTCTCATATTGAGTTTTAAGCAATTAAAAAAGGAGCAATATTCTTACAACTAATACCAGCTCTTCTCAGTACGATGACGCAAAATCGGCCGGAGTTCAATTATAACGCTCCGTTGCCATGGTGACGGCTGTGTTTACATTGAGCGAAGTGCGCTAAAAGCGCTGTTAACGTGCATAAAATCGCTCAGAAGTCATATTCGTCGTCCGATTTTGGTCCAACTAAGTTGTTTTTGTATTTTTAATCTAATTTGGCTTCAGGTACTGAAGGCAACTAGAACTTGTTTTCATAATTATTTTGGTCTCAACTTGTCCGATCTCGATCTGGTTTATCGCTTGGATAATCGACAATCAGGGAATGCTCTACTGTCTACAACTTACATTTTCTGTCATACGTATGTCCAAAGTTTCGAAATTGACTTGTGTTTCATTTTATATCTCTGAAATGGAGATGGATATTTCCCTACTTGTAAGCACAGTTGATGTAAACGCTGTCAAGAAAATAATGCAAGGAAGCACATTGATGGAGATTGCGTGGATCGGAAGGAGCAGGTACGTTTCAGGTCAAAACATGTCTTGATATAATTATTATATCAAGACATGTTTTGACATGAATCTTATATATATATATAATAACTCTTAATTCTCTGTACATATATGTATCACAACCACAAATCTATGGAAATATTATTTCTATGGAATTGTATTTTACATTTATTTTGTACAAATTAACAGGGAGATTTGTGGCTGTGATACATATATGTATAGAGAATTAGGAGTTATTATATATATAAGATTTAGATAAGATTATGTATTATAGTAATTACATCAATTTCGTATTGTACTGAGTAGGCCCTAAATACGAAAATGGTGTTTTTATTTAGTGCACCTTCATTTTGGGTCACTGGACGAAATCGTCGAGTAAGATCACAGAGAAGAAAAGGGACCGGTTGGGCTTATATTATAGTCTCCGGATCCAGGGTCTTAAGACCATAAACACAACCAGGCCTCAATGCATTTACCTCTTTCTGAAGTTTACTGAAACTGAAGCCTGAAGCCTATCTCGGCTCAGACAGCCTAACGACCTCCAACAATAGAACTAAAATTATCGCCATTGGCGTAACCTTTCAGAGGGAAACGAATAGAGTCGATGGGAGAAAATAGCCCTAGAGAAATTGGAAACTGACCACTCCTTTACTATGTGCGCCGCAGAAGCCGGTCAGCAAAGTCCTCGTGGTCAAGGATTATCGTCCTGCCTGATTTTGCTTGATGGTGATGAGGAATGTTCTCTCAGTGGAACCTCATTCCGGTGCTGCGCTCCTCAGCTGAACTATTCGGAGCCACACAAATCTGCTTACGCGACATAGTATCAAATACATATACATTTGCACTCACTAAAAGCAACACAACCAAATCTAGGGACAAATTGTTGCTTCTCGGTGGGATCTTCAGTTCATCGCGAGTGCAGATCAAAGTCAGCTGGGCGTGAGGGCTTTTACGCTTGCCCAAGTCAACTTGATTTGCAATGTGTGCGAATGAGACCGACCAGGCATTCGGGATGGCTCACATTAAGCCAACTGGTGAGCGAGGAAATAGCTCCGATTTGGGTGCAGTGACCGTGTTCCCTTTTCACTTCATCGGCGATTCATTGCTGCGGCTCTTAAACTCTGAGATGTGCATTAGCTTGTGAGGCACGTTGTAGAGTTTTATTTATGGTGACGTGGAATTTTATGTGTTTACGTTTTACTTATTAGCAATCTTTATGTCTGATTGGTTTTCTGTTTGAATTAATTTCTTTTAGTTAGTTATAGTTACTCAGTTAGTTAATTAGAAGTTAGAACAATGATTTTTTTTGTAGTCTTGTCGTCAATGAATTCTCTGTTCAAATGAACGTATAACATCTAATTTCTGCTAACATGTAAAAAATAATAAATATCAAATAGAGAACAGTCTCACCACAGGAAACATACAATCGGGTAATCGGAAACTTCGGGTGACCCTGAGAACGAATAAGTCCACTCGGAACCAAAGATATTTTAGATCTGCTTCATAAATGCAACTTGAATTCCATCATTACCCATCAATGAATTGGATCCCGACAAAGATTTCATCTATCAAATTCAGTCAAACATCTTGACATCATCTTATATGGTGATGCACATTGCTTCAGTTGCGGTCGTCTCTTCCTAACCGCTCATCCTTGTGATGATCCATCTAAGTTAATTTAATTTTGCATCACTCAAGGTGGCATGTAGTCTGACTTGGTCGGTCACATACTTCTACAGTCCCAACGTATTAGTTTATGTTGCATAAATAACATAATTACAAAAAGTCTATTGAACACCTTTGAGTACACCTGGTATTTCTGTTCTGATCTGATGATCCTGTCGTACGAGGTAAAAATGTGCCTAAATAACCTTATCCGTTGGCACGAAACATGCTATTATAGCATCTCCATCCTCTCTGACAAAGGTTCATTTAGGCACTCCTCTTTCCAGACTACTGCAGCATGAAATTAAAACCAACGTGCTATTTGGGTCAATGTTTAGTCTTTGAACAGACAGCGACAAAAGTCAGCTCCCGGAATCAATCATAATTAATATAAAATCAGTTCGTAATTACGCTCGGTGACTATTCAATGGTGTTTGTACAGCGGGCCTGTGCTTTCACTTCATCATTGCTTCTGCTGCATCCCCCCAACGCAATTTTTCATCCCATTCCCATTATAGAAACCCCTTTCTATAAATACACCTTGAGGAACTATGATGAGGCAGCGTCACGTTGACAAGCGATCATCCCGCATCGCCTAAGCGGATCTCCATTCCGTAAACGCCGACCACCTTTTGTGGGCTCAAGTGATGCTCCAAGCGCGGCCCATTCGACATGCAGCCGAGTGATCTGATCCGTGCGTCGTTGACCGGATATCGTTATCGTTTTATGCAACGTCATGCTGAGAATCTGGCATGGAGGACACCCATTTAAGAGCCTCTCGCCTCTATTTACTTGCACTCCGTGTGGTGCTCATCAGAACTTTTTGATCTCCGTGTTTACTTATTACACACCAAGAGTACAATGGTGTACAATGCTGCTATCATCTGCTCTGATAGGTGAGAAATGAAGTATTATCTTCATGGAGACAAATGTTTCCTCGAAGCAAAATCTTCAAAATACTTCCAAACGATTTTAAATGTAGCAATCCACAATCTTTGCCGTCTGCTGCAGAATCTGTTACCACTAAACACGACAGCTGCATGCAACTCATATCCTGGCACCATTGAGTCCACATCATCCTTGTGTCTTACTTCCTCTGAGCTATACCAGGAAACCGATATCTCATCATTTCCGCGCGTGTGTGACCTGCTTCCTCGTCTCAGTTATCAAGAGTATTTTAATAAGAAAAGTAAATAAGTAAAAGGAAGTAGACCAATGTAACATATTTCTGAAATTGTGCTATCGATTTAACTCGTGGGTGACCTCCATCCTGTATGTGTGGTACGTGCTATTAAAACAAATTAAATCATCGTCTTTCCAGAAACTGACATCGAAGACCGGATTCTGTGAGGCGTGTGGTTAATATTATACGACTCTGCATAAGTCACGATTATATTTCGAGATACTAGTAAAAATTTCGAGATATATTACTAGATCTCGTGGTATACGGACTACTGTAATTCAATTAAAGGGATGGGAAACTAAATTTTAAATGATGTTCTATTGACCCATAGCACCAATAGATAGCATTCCGTGCTAAGAACACCCTGCCTTGATACTCGTGTAAGTAAATAATGCATTCCGAATATCGGGGTTAGCATTGCTCCTCTAGGAAAATGGCTTCCCTTGCCACGGTCAGCATAAGAGTCCACTCAGGCTGTCAAACTGACTACTCGACGCCCTTTGTTGATGATTTTTATTATGATTATTATTTTTATATACATAAAACTGTATAAAAAAGGCCAGATCCACATGCTTTGAAGCCACTGGCTTGTCACTCCCCAAAGCCCTCACCTCAGGAGCTGCAGGGCACAAGAAGGCACGCCTTCAATTAGAGTAAGAAAGCTAACATGTCTATAAATTTTCGCAATTACAACTGTGCACTGGTTGACCCTAGCTGAGGTTTCTTTCTCTTTTTCTTTCTTTTTTTTCTTTTTGTTCTGCCTTTTTGCTGTTCTTTTTTTGTTTTGTTTTATTATATTATATTATATTATATTATATTATATTATATTATATTATATTATATTATATTATATTATATTATATTATATTATATTATATTATATTATATTATATTATATTATATTATATTATATTATATTATATTATATTATATTATATTATATTATATTATATTATATTATATTATATTATATTA